>JAVTVY010016895.1:0-68231 GCA_036873755.1 Hanleya hanleyi | reverse complement strand
ATCGATGCGATTATTCGTGACCAGGGAAATGACGAAGTGAAATTACATGTGGCTGACGACATCTATGTGAGTTGTGCTTATTTCAATGACCAGCTCCTCGTACATATTCGAAAATGGCGAAAACGTTTAGATACGCAAGAGCTGGTGGCTTGTCCTCAAGGTGTCACATTGAAATTAACGGCGTGGCGGGAGTTGCAGAGTCTTGCCAGTACAATTAGGCAAACTCTGACCTACCAGGTGTCGACCTATATAGCTGCGAAGTACATTGAGACAGTCCTGCAGCTGATCAGACCTCACCTGAACACTCTGGTGGCCTCATACGCGGACCTCACTGAAGCACTACAGGCTGTGACCGAGATGGAAATTACCCTGGCAGTGGTAGCGGCTTGTCCTTCCAAAATTCCACGTGAAGAGGTTGTCACGTACATCTATACCCACCAAGGACAGAAAGATGATGATGAATTCAAACAAGTCTTGTTGAAGAACTATTGAGAACAAGGAAAACATGTATTGATCTGGAGACATTGTATTATAAAAAATTCAGAGTTTTTTTTCACTGTTAATTGTATTTAAAATTCAATACTTACATATAATTGGTATTAAATTCAATTGTGAATACGTTCATTGTGTGTTAATAAAAAAATAGTAGAAAATTAAAAAAATGTGTTCTTTTTTCCTTTTTAATAGTCAAATAGCTCCAAAAACGTCTATTTCCATTCTTGCGCATGCGCAGAATGCTGATAGTTCAACCCACACCAGTCCATCAGATGCCCCTTCATCTCACCTTCACATTGATACCTCACTCGGCTCCATCGGACCACTAGGGGCTCCCCTAACGCCAAAAAGGTTATTTTGCAGATCGATAGCAAAACCTGGTGTGCGAGGATTATTTTTATTTTGGAGGTAGTGGGTCGAGTGAGGTATCAAATTGAAGCTGACGTGAAATGCTTCACAATGGTACCTCACTCGACTCCATTGGACCACTAGGGGCGCCTCTAACCCCAAAAAGGATATTTTGAAGATTACGCATGCACAGAATGCTGATAGTTCAACCCACACCCAGTCTATCAGATGCGCCTTCACGTTACCTTCAATTTGATACCTCATTCGAACCGATTGCACCATTAGGGACGCCTCTAACCTCAAAAAGGCTATTTTTGAAGATTGATATTTTTCATATTATCTTCGCGCATGCGCAGAATTACCCTAATTCAAGCCCACACCCAGTCTATCAGATGCTCCTTCACGTCACCTTCAATTTAATACCTCACTCGACCCGATTGGTGCATTAGGGACGTCTCTAACCTCAAAAAGGATATTTTTGATCTTTTGATCTTTTTGATCTCAATTTTCAATCTTCAAAATACCTTTTTGGGGTTAGAGGCGCCCCTAGTGGTCCAATGGAGTCGAGTGAGGTACCATTGTGAAGCATTTCACGTCAGCTTCAATTTGATACCTCACTCGACCCACTACCTCCAAAATAAAAATAATCCTCGCACACCAGGTTTTGCTATCGATATGCAAAATAACCTTTTTGGCGTTAGGGGAGCCCCTAGTGGTCCGATGGAGCCGAGTGAGGTATCAATGTGAAGCATTTCACGTCAGCTTCACTATGATACCTCACTCGGCCCTCTACCTCAAAATAAAATTTAAAACAACTTTTCCATCCGAAGGACGGGTTTTACTTCACATTTTTTGTTTACGTTTTGAAAAAAAAATTTTTTTTTTTTTTTGTGAAAAAATTTTTTTTGGGGAAAAAGATGCTGGGAGCTTGTGTTAAGTTTGCAGTGCTTTATGAAAGAAGTTTCTCTTTCGGAAAGATGGGTTGGCCCTGAAAAGGGACGTTGATAGTGTCACACGAGACACTTTTTAGGCGCGGAATATTCGCTTCACGCCTCCTATATGTTTTCCCCTACACAAAGCTATGTTTTCTTATCTTGAGATGCACCTCTCCGGCGTCAATGCATCGGCATAGGTAGACTGTTTACCCCACGTGACCTAAAGCGGGGACAACTTGATTTTGCAGCGAAAACGGCACAACAGTCCAGAACTTCTATAAAATTTAGCTCCATAGCAACAAAAACCTGTAGATAGCTCATATCGTTAAAAAGCTTATTTATCAGGCTTTTTAGATCCGAAGTTTGAGAGAAATATGACCCGTCGTTGGTTAGAAATGAAAGATTGAAGACCGAGTGGTGAGGTCAAAATCAAAGCCTCTTGCGATGGCACACGTTTTTTCCAGTTTTTGGGTGTATTTTAGGTTGAAAATATCGCTCGACACCGTCGCTGTTACGCATGAAAGACATGTATATTGACTGAACTTGTAATCAACATATCTCAAATTTATGAAAGCCGTGTGACGGGATTTCGTGGGTACAATATTAACGGAATAAACGGATTTTGACGACAAAACAAGCGAAAAAAGCAATTTTGCAGACAATTTTACACGATTTTGGCCCATAAAAACCCGTTCAGAAAAATCCCGTCACTCGGAGTTAAAAAGATCAGTCATTTTTGAGTAGAAATGACTATTTGACTTTACCTGATTATGCTCACGAGCGACGGTGTGTTGATTTTCCAAAAAGCGTACCCTTGCCCGCCATCGTCGAAACGTGCAAGTTTGTCTTTGTTGCAGCGCGCATCTGAGGAACATCACGTGGCCAAGCGCACATGTCATGTGCGTGTTTGGGGTCACTCCACCAAACTGATGACGTGTCTTCTAATTTGAACATTCCGTTACGCAATCAGAAGTGCGTTCTCTTGGAAAGCTGACCCTTTTCAGGTACACACACGCTATCATATTCTCTCCTTGTCATTCTGATCAAATCGTCAATATAAGGCTGACATAGCGCAGACAATAACATCTGTGCTTGAAGAAAACATCCTATGGATTGAACTTTTTCAAAAATAAAATTTCGATACATAATATCCACTGAATAAATTTCTGAGCCCGTGTTGAACGTTTGAATATTCGCGTCGTTGTTGTCGACCCGTTGTTGTTGTTATCTTAAGCGCTGCAGTTGTTTGTAGTTTTGAGCCACCATACAAATAGATAATTTAGTTTCAGCATCAGATTCGTGGAATACAGCGGTGACGACTAATATTGACGGTAAACTTTGTTTGTCACATTTTCAAACCTGTATCGTTTTCTGGACCCTTAGCCTTTATAACCTTGCATAATAATCACATAATAAATAGGATCAGCCATTAGGTTCATTGTTGAAGAATAGTAAATACTGGAATAAGTGGTTACGCCTATTGGAATTTAACAATAATATTGAAATTTTACAGATCTCCTGGTGGTTGATTACATATAGTAGATAAAAACGCAAGTAAATAGAATTAGAATCTAAATATTTATAACTGTGATTAAGTCTATTGGGCTCTTCCTTCTACGTCGATTTAACCACAGACAAATTATGGCGTCCTGGTCGGGAGCAATGTCCCCTTTGTCAAACAGGCATGTGTATGAACATTACATGGAGTGTTTGGCTGCAAATTTTAGTTCTACAGAAACCGTCCGTACATTTTTTTCGAAGTACAATACAGTACTTGAGAACACGAATCCCTCCGTTACAGGTATTACATGTTCTTACGATTCTGTCGAGTGTAAAACATTGTACACAAAGTTCAACCGCATTTACAAGAAAGTCGCAGAAATTAGAAGCAGAAAATCCGAAAGGGAGGAGTATTTAGATAAGGAATTCGTCTTTCCTGGGCGTACATCTACAGAAAACACAGGCAATGAAGAACAAAGCAGTATTAATGGGAGTGGTGATCAAGGAAGTCCACGAACAACAGTGATTACACGACTGCAGGAGAAACTTGCAAAAGCTGAAGAAGAAAATCAAATGCAACGTGAAGAATTGCACTATCTTCAACAAAGATATGACGATGCCATTGTGTGAAATAGAGGCTGTTAATGAAGACTATGAAGGGGAACTCAAGGGAGACAGGACTTTGAAGCATTCAGATCTGAAATCAAAATACGAGAAACTCCAACAAGATTTCCAAAGTAAATGCGCACAGATAGATGATATTCATGAGCAGATGACCGCGACAAAAAGGAACATGAACAAAAAGCTGAAGCGAAGAGAATCGACAATTAGCCAGCAGTTACAAGAATTGACAGAAATGAAACGCAGAAGGACGGAGGAGGACAAAACAAGGCGGGAACTTAATGACACAGAAGAGAAACTACAGGAAGAACGAGAAAGATACCAGAATATTGAGGCAAAACTGAAGGAAAGCAGGAAGATGAAGCGAGTGCTGCAGAAACGAGTTGACAAGCTAAAAGCGAAAATTGGAGAACAAAATGAAAGCCGATTATCTGAAATGGAAATGAACATTCAGGAGATTGATGAGCTGAAATTACAGGTACAGTTTCTGGAAAACGAGAACAAGACTTTACAAGAAGTGAATTTATTGTTACAAGAAGAAGAAATACAGACATTTGAGGATGGCAGATACACAGACGACATCAGGCAGGTTGTGATGGAACTTCTATCTCTGAATGTTAGCATGAATAAAATAAATTCTGTTATCAGAATTGTTTTAGCCAAGTTAGCATCCATTCATTTAGATGAGAAGGCTCTTCCCTCGAACTCACTAAAGTCGAGACTGATGCTGGAAGCCAGACATCTTGGATATGTTCAAGTCGGAGAAGCCATGCTTCAGTCATCAGGGCCAAGCACCAGTGATACAATCGCGTCAGATTTAGTTGGAAGTACATTGCATACGGATGGCACTACTAAGCGACACAGACCATTCCAGAACTTTCAGATAACACTTGGTGCCAATGAAACTCTTTCTGTGGGCTTACGTGAAATGGGGAAAACCGATGCAGAATCTATTATGCAGACTTTTACAGACTGTATGGATGAGCTTAGTGAGGTCATTGGTGGGGGTATCAATGCCAAGGACCATGTGGAGAGATTGGTGGTTTCCATTAAGAACACAATGACTGATCTCGGGTCAACTAACTTGTGTTTCAACAGAAAGCTCCAAGGACTACGTGAACAGTTTCTTCCAGGCCTTATTTTTTCAAAATCTGGCGTGAACGATTTACCGTTCGCGTGATTTTTAGCGTACGTAACCGATCGTTCGGTTACGCACCAACTTCGTTGCGTAACCGATCGGTTACGTGAAAGGTTACGTAAATTTTCGAAACAATTTGGAGCCACGTGTGGAAAAATCAAACCAGACACGGCTTACTCCAAATAAAACGTATTATTTCATTAATTATTTCACGTAAGTTCGGTGTTTATTACTAAAAAATACGCTTAGTTATGTGAAGATCGTCTACAAATGTAAAACAGAGCGTCATTTATTCAGAAAAGTTTGTTGAAACGCGTAAAACGCACCTTGTTTACAAGCTTCTGCAACGAAATCCCGGAAGCCCCTCCCCACGTTAAAGATATCAAATTGAAGGGCAACAACTCTGCTTTCATTTCAACACAACCTTATTTCAGGTCAATAGTAAAAATGCGTCGATTTTATTGGGTGAAAATGGTCATGTGTTTCGAATCCTTCTCATTCAACCCCCATTCTCAAAGAGAGCCGTGTCTACCCGCGGGAGACCAAAGCGACTCTCATGTAAACTGGTGACATTTTTGAATCTCCAATCTCAAAGCGAGGCAGCATGACATCATTCTCAAAGCGAGCCGTGTCTACCCGCGAACTACTTCCTGTACTAGATAACTCGCTTTCACGGCCAAGTATACATACCGACAATAATTTGTTCGCGATTGATATGCTCCGAAACGGAAAGAGTCATTTCCCAATTATATAGCCCACGTTATGTTTAGCAATTCGCTTCTAACTCGGCGGAGTCAGCAGGTCAGTGACAAGCCAGATAATCATACGCCGCCTACTCACCCCCCAAATTTTGGGGGGATGGCTCCCATTTACGCGTGAGACTCTTTCTCGCAGTAGGGAGTCTCGCGAGACGAGAATGATTCAACCCCAATAAACCCGCGAAAATGCTGGTCACCTGACGTAACCCGACTTCCTGATTGGTCAAACTGCTCCAACTGCTCATTAACATAAAATATCGTTAAATGTCGTTTGGTTTTGCTGAGGTAAGCCACACGTCGCGTAAACAAAAGGATTTTTACTTGGAATTTTTAATAAATATTCAATATTCGTTATGCTACGAGTAACCAGGAATACATACCGTGACATCTATAAGAATTCAGACGACTTATTTAGTCGAGATGAAGCAAAACAGACCGTCTATCGGTAGTATTCTGAACGTGATAAAATTCCAGTGCTTACGTGAGTTTTACGGTACATTATTTTTGCCGAAATGCGATTCCTAAATATTTCTAAAGCTGTAAAATGCCAAATATGTTCTGAATGTATGTTCAGGGTTTCAAAATGATTTATTGTGCATCAAATAACCTCCATTATTTCAATTTATTGGTCAATTCCAACGACCAGACAGTCTCCACTTCTCGGCAAATAGTTTCAGTGCCGACCTATTTCCATCTGGGCATGCGTAATTGTCTGGCCAGTGAAAACGAAACCACTCCCGACACAAACAATTTAACTAGGCCATAAGCAATTCATGATTTATCAAACAACCACGGCCATGTAAATTAGCCTGCCAGTCGACAAAAGGAGAAAGAGAAAGTGGACGGTATACGCGGAAATATCGCTGTCGCCACTTTTTATTTTATTTTCACTTTGTGCAGACAGACAATGCCGACTTGTGACTTGCTGGCAGATCAAATTCGCCCCACGTGAACGGTGACCGTTCGCGTAAAATATGATTTGCGTAACCTTCACGTAACCTGAACGAGCGTTCGCGTCAAAAAATAAGGCCTGTTCTTCCTAAAGTCATCGACACTTGGGACCAATTAGAACCTGGAATTCGATCACAGATATCGGACATGGGAAATTTTTTCTGCAAGCTACATCTGTTGGTGAATTTTGCCTCCGAATGTGACAAAACTTTATCAGCGTTTGACAGCATCACACTGGAATGACCAGGTAGCCAATCATTTTCCAGCAGCACTGAATCAGGATCTGCACGCTTAGTGTGAACAGCTGTGAAAGCTTTTCATCCACATGGATCAGAGGAGTCCGGAGTAGCATCACATTTTCAGGCATTCTTGGATACACAGAACAGGAAACTGGAGCTTATTACTTACCGTGGGAACAGATTCAATGTCCTTTTCTACGACGCCGCAGCAGTATATTATCACGTGAATGGAATGAAAGCCTTCATTGCATCCTGGCCAAATCCAAATGGACTTTTACGGGCTGTTCAAGAGGATTTGTCAAACAAAGTGAACATCGCGGGAATACGGGCTCTCGGAATTGTCGACAAGATCATCACAGGCCCATTCTGGAGAATGCTAGAGAGCAAAATTAACATCCTGGAAACGAACCAGTACCTGGCCACCATGCAAGCACAGATGGAATCCTGGAGCAATGACGCATCCGATTTGATGGCAGGGGAAAGAATGTTCACCGTCGACGAAGGCAATATACTTGGTGTGCACGAGGACGACCTTTATGATGCTCTCTTCGCTGACACGAATGATGAGGAATTGGACTTGCTGACTCAACAAGCTCTGGAGCTGTTGATGCATGCCCTTCTTCTCATTCTGGAACGACAAGCAAAGGATCAACTACCTGGAGGCAAGTATGCAGATGTGACAGATGCTCAAAAGACACAAACATCTAATGTACCAACAACAAATATTGCCTCGGAGCGTGACTTCGCGATCTTGGACATGTTGATGAGGAACAAACCGGCGGCATCTGTCCAACTCATCGAAACACTTACCTTGTGGATGAACAATAAAACAGCGAGATAGTTGGATGGAAAACGACCAGCAGAAAGAGCAAAACTCATGAAGGCGGCAAGAGATGGTGTGCCACGAGCTCGCAAGATTATCCAAGCGCGCAAGGAATCCATTCGAGCTCAGAAACGAAAACTGGTTATGGAGAAACAAAAGGCCAAGGCAGATGCAGAGAAGAAGAGTATCGATAGAAAAGTGTTGCTGACTAACGCGGTGTCAGAGGTCGGCGGTGTTTGGACAACAGCTGAGCAGACGGACATACATGTATCAAATCTGAGGCGTGAGGGCAAGGTGATTCGCAGCATTGTTATCTCACAGTTAAATTTCCATCGTTATGTGTTAAGAGGTCAAGGCACAGAAGGAATTATTCTACCAGTCAAAAACTGTCAACGGGAAACGCGTGATATTTACAGATGACCAGCTAATTAGCAATTTGAAAGATATCATTCATTTTGCTCCTGTCACAGATGTGCCAACTCTAAACCAACCTGCAATACTCAGAAGCTCAGAGGTTCGGCATGACAAATTCCTGGAGCAGAAAACCAACGCCAAGGAGCGCATTCAAAAATCGCGACATGCTCGTATAGTGCAGTGCCAGAAAGAAAGGCTTCCTGACTTACTGAAGAATCCGCAAGACCTGGTGGGGAATCACATCTTATTCAACTGTGCTGAGGAAGGAGGGGACAAGGCACAATGGTTTGATGCCATTGTTCTTTCGGTGGCTAAACAGGTAGACGCCAATCCAATTAAAACAGAATACTGGATCAAGTATGACCTTGATGAGGAAGGTGTTAGCTGGACATTTCCCTTACTGCAGGATTTGAAAAGAGGCGATCTTATTATTGTGTAAATTGTACTACACATTTTTGAAGCAGTCACCCTCGTATCATTTTGACATTCCCTGTTTTGTTGGTGTGAGTTGTACCCAACATTGTTTATTTACATCATGGATAGGTTTCAGTTGCACTGAATATGAATGTAATAAGATTGAGAAAATAAAACATCAAATAACTTGATTCATCGTTTTACTCCTCGTTGGTGCGAGTTGTGCCCAACACTGACAAAATCAATTTGATTCATTGCCATTAAACCTGAATGTAATAACACTGAGAAAATAAAACCATATAAAACAATATGGACTGTCTTGTTACTTGGACAGAACGGTTGTTGGTGTGGAGCATACTACCTATGGGTGGCGATGGGGGCCAATTGTGGACGTCGCAACCGCCAGCATATCGTAATTGACTTATCCACTCTTGACTGTTGGTGTGAGTTGTGCCCAACATGGACTGCATTAATTAGATTCATCGTCATTATACATGAATGTAAATAACAAATTTGAGAAAATAAAACTGCATCAAATAACACGATTCATCTTTTTACTCCTTGTTGGTGCGAGTTGTGCCCAACATTGACAAAATCATTTCACCATTAAACATGAATGTAAACGTTGAGAAAATAAAACCATATCAAATCAATATGGACTATCTTGTTACTTGGACAGAACGTTTGTTGGTGTGGAGCATACTACCTATGGGTGGCGATGGGGGCCAATTGTGGACGTCGCAACCGCCAACATATCGTAATTGACTCCTCTTCAGCTGGTGCGAGTTGTGCCCAGCATTGATAGAATTAATTAGATTCATCCATCTCTACCATACATGAATGTAATAACATTGAGAAAATAAAACCTTATAAAATAACATCATTTATCTTTTTATTCTGCTTGTTGGTGTGAGTTGTGCCCAACATTGACACCAGAATTAGTTTTATCTCCATGAATGTAATAAACTTGAGAAATAAAATATTATCAAATAATTTGGATCATCTTGTTACTTGGACAGAACGGTTGTTGGTGTGGAGCATACTACCTATATGGGTGGCGATGGGGGCCAATTGTGGACGTCGCAACCGCCAACATATCGTAATCGACTCCTCCTCTCCTGTTGGTGCGAGTTGTGCCCAACATTGACAGAATTAATTAGATTCATCGATCTTTATCATACAGGAATGTAATAACATTGAGAAAATAAAACCTTTAATAAAATAACATGATTTATCTTGTTATTCTGCTTGTTGGTGTGAGTTGTGCCCAACATAGATATCATAATCGGTTTTATCACCATGAACATATTAAATTTGAGCAATAAAACAGTATCAAATAATATGGATTCATCTAGTTACTTGGACAGAACGGTTGTTGGTGTGGAGTTTACTACCTTGGGTGACAATGGGGGCCAATTGTGGAAGTCGCAACTGCCAACAAACATGTATAATGGCCAAAAAAATGTAAATTAGCATACATGTGTAAAACAAGAATAAACAAGGTTATATATCATCAGCTTGACTTGTATTCATAGCATCTCTCTTCTTCCCTGAATGGGTAATTGATTAGTGTTATCCACATCATCACTGAGTATTGCTTCCCTTTCAGCTGCCAATACAGCCCATGCAGGAATTTGTTTCTGGTTCTGTCCACCCCCTGGTTTCACTTTCCTTGGGTCTTTTATTGTTCAGCATCGTCTTGTCTAACATAATGCTCAGTGTCGCTGTGACATCATTATTTAGATGTGAATTGGTATGTTGTAAATGACTATTTTTGTCATGGCTATTTCTTCATACAATTATGATTCTTAGTAGCTATAGGTTTCAAGCAGGATTGCTTGAAGTTGCCAGTTGTGGTAACACTTGTGGCTAGCATTGGGTATTCTATGGTAAACAATATCTTACAAATGTATTTTGTGTTTATTGTCTACCATTTTTATTTTGTTTAAGGTGTTTGCCAATGCTAGCCACGGCATACTGGGGTGGTATGTCTGCAAGTGACTCACTTTGTTAAAACAAATTGCAACTTGGGTACAACTTGTACTGATGAGTCTTGAAAAGACGAAACATACCCTTATGCGACAAGTACTGATACGAAATCACTGTAAGAAAATATGAACTTAAATATGATACAAATATGCAAATGATATGCAAATTAACTCATAAATATTAACCAATCGAAAACATTTTTCAATCTACTATAACGGATATCCCACAGCAAAAAAATCAGGACGTTATTGGTATTAAAATTGATGTCTTGCGATACGAACAACAAAATCAGAAGTATAACACTTACAGTATAACTGTTTGACGTCAATAATTTATGCAAATTTATGCATAATTTATGTTAATTTATTGACAATTAAACTTTAAATGTATATTATCGGTCTTATCTTACATAATTACAAGTAAAGTAATAAATCCATGCACAAAAAAAATGAATACAGGTTGATTTTATCAATTAAAGATAGTGCCATGGCACTGTAGCGCTCATCTGGCTATAACTGGAGAAAGTGGCTGCGAGAAATTTTTACTGAAGAACTGCAATAGATGAGTTTCTAACTTGCGTTGTCTCCCCTGAACAAAATGGCAACATAGTCGATTTCACAGGAGGTCAAGCTGTAAATTCATGATTGTAATTGGAGGTTATGGAATAAAGGCAATTATACCAAAATATAATGTGTGATTGTCAGTAAGAAGCTGTATAAGCAATAACCAGAACCAATTTTTATTATGTGATTGCAGTCGTTCGTCCGTCTGTCCACTTCGTGTCCGGACAGTACATTGGGCAGTTTTAACCTACGATTCCAATATTTTGTGGGTATATGCACCAGGGGGAGACATGTCGAGTACGAAATATGTGCGACTGGGTTGTTACGATGGCAATGAGATGTAACAGGACATTTTTCCAATGAAAGTAATCTCTGGTGAGGTATGGCCTAACCAAGACATACCCCCATCTGTCTGCGAAGATGTAAAAGATAGTGCCACGGCACTGTAGGTCATCTGTCTGTAACTGGAGAAAGTAGCTGTGAGAAATTTTTACTAAAGAACTGTGCGTTTCTAACTTGTGTTGTCCCCCCTGAACACTATAAAATGATCCATGCAGTTATTTCCTGAGATTTTATGATAAAGTTTCATGGGAAATTCAAGATGCGGCAATATTGAATTTTCGAAATGAACCAAAAAAAGGTATCTTGCACAACTGGATCACAAGGGGAACCTTGTATCAACATCCATGCAGTAATATCCTAAGAATTCACGATAACAAAATTTCATGGGGAAATCGAAGATGGCCACCTGGTGGCCATATTGAATTTTTCAATCAGACCATATATGGTATCCTGCACAGCTAGACCCCAAGGGCAACCTCTGTACCAAATTTGAGAAAGATCCATGCAGTAGTTCCTGAGAAATCACGATAACAATGTTTCATCTGGAAATCCAAGATGGCCGCCTGGTGGCCATATTGGATTTTTCAATCAGACTACAAATTGTACCTTGCGCAACTAGACCCCAAGGGGAACCTCTAGATCTGTACCAAATTTGAGAACGACCCATGCAGTAGTTCCTGAGAAATCGTGATAATGTTTCATCTGGAAATCCAAGATGGCCGCCTGGTGGTCATATTGGATTTTTCAATCAGACCGCAAATTGTATCTTGCGCAACTAGACCCCAAGGGGAACCTGCGTATCAAATTTGAGAAAGATCCATGCGGTTCTTCCTGATAAATCACGATAACGAAGTTTCATAGGGAAATCCAAGATGGCCGCCTGGTGGCCATATTGGATGTTCGAATCAGAGCAGAAAAGGTATCTTGCACAACTAGACCCCCAAGAGGAACCTGTGTACCAAATTTGAGAAAGATCCATGCAGTAGTTAACGAAAAATAATGATGACAAGATTTCACTGGCAAATTCAAGATGGCCACCTTGTGGCCATATTGGATTTTTCAATCAGACCACAAATTGTATCTTGCACAACTAGACCCCAAGGGGAACCTCTGTACCAAATTTGAGAAAGACCCATGCAGTACTTCCTGAGAAATCGAGATAACAATGTTTCATCTCGAAATCCAAGATGGCCGACTGGTGGCCATATTGGATTTCTGAATCAGACCATAAAAGTATCTTGCACAACTTGACACTAAGGGAACCTGTGTATCAAATTTGAGAAAGATCCATGCAGTACTTCCTCATAAATCATGATAACGAAGTTTCATAGGGAAATCCAAGATGGCTGCCTGGTGGCCATATTGGATGTTCGAATCAGAGCAGAAAAGGTATCTTGCACAACTAGACCCCAAGGGGAACCTGTGTACCAAATTTGAGGAAGATCCACAAAGTAGTTCCTGAGAAATTGCAATAACAATGTTTCATGGGGAAATCCAAGATGGCCGCCTGGTGGCCATATTGGATTTGTGAATCAGACCACAACAGGTATCTTGCACAACTAGACCCCAAGGGGAACCTGTGTACCAAATTTGAGAAAGATCTATGCAGTAGTTCCTGAGAAATCGCGATAACAATGTTTCAATGGCAAATTCAAGATGGCCGCCATATTTAAAATCGTATCGACACGGCATGAACAAATTCTGGTGTACTCATTGGGGGGAACATGCGTGCCAAGTTTCAGCTTTATCGGCCAAGCGGTTTCAGAGAAGAAGATGTTTACGCACAACGGACGACGCACAACGCACAACGGACGACGCACGACGCACGACGGACGACGGACGACGGACAGTCAGGCCATGACATAAGCCCATCGGGCCTTCGGCCCAGATGAGCTAAAAATAGACAAAAACATAGTTTTGGGTGCAAATTTGATACATATATGCAAATGATATGCAAATTAAGAGCTTACTATTAACCAATCAGGATCCTTGAAGGAATATTTTAAAAGTGTGATACTTCAAGTACATGTGTCCCAAAAATTATGAAAATTGAGTGAATATTTAACGATATCCATCGTTTCAAAATTGAAATTCCTTTGTGCCATGGGATTTGGGCATTTCCCATAGGCTCCATGTTAATGGTATGTCCCCCAAAACTCGTCATTTCCGGAACTTCAAACTGGTCGACATCAGCGAATACTGGGCGGATTTTCATTCTGTAAAGTTTTTTCTTCTTCTACGGGTCCTGGCTTTCAAATGGGGTATAAATTGTATGTGTGTGATGAAATTTTTTTTTTTGTGTAAAATGCCTATTGGAAGCCTGTTAGGGCCACCTATGTTAGGATTCTGTCATGTTGAATACTTGGTAAATGTTGATGAGGTATTTTGTGAATATGTTGAATTGCTAGACCTTTTGAGTTAACAGAAATATTACATTCTCCGAATGACATAACTATGGAAGCCCAGCGGGGCCAATATGAATTTGTAACAACAACTCAGTAAAGTATGACACATAACTTTGTAGAATTTATTCATGTATAATTAATAGAGTTATGTCCCTGGAGACCATGCGCACATTGTTAGTTGTGTAGGCGGCCGTGTTGAAGTGTCCGCAAACTTTAACAATTTTGCTCTCCATTGCAGTACATGCACACCTTGCCAGAAGCTGAACAACCCTGGGAGAGAGTGCGGATACAGTTAATACAATATTAGTGAACACTGTATGGAATACCCTGATATATGAACACTGTGTACATACGTTATTAGACATTGTTCCTGTTCCATTTGAAGACTGTGTTCCGTCTTATCTGTGGACATCTATTGTCTACCGTTCCCCCGGGCTACAAATATCCTAAGAATTTACGATAACAAAATTTCATGGGGAAATCCAAGATGGCCACCTGGTGGCCATATTGGATTTTTCAATCAGACTACAAATTGTATCTTGCGCAACTAGACCCCAAGGGGAACCTCTGTACCAAATTTGAGAACGATCCATGCAGTAGTTCCTGAGAAATCGCGATAATGTTTCATCTGGAAATCCAAGATGGCCGCCTGGTGGTCATATTGGATTTTTCAATCAGACCGCAAATTGTATCTTGCGCAACTAGACCCCAAGGGGAACCTGTGTATCAAATTTGAGAAAGATCCATGCGGTTCTTCCTGATAAATCACGATAACGAAGTTTCATAGGGAAATCCAAGATGGCCGCCTGGTGGCCATATTGGATGTTCGAATCAGAGCAGAAAAGGTATCTTGCACAACTAGACCCCCAAGAGGAACCCGTGTACCAAATTTGAGAAAGATCCATGCAGTAGTTAACGAAAAATAATGACCAGATTTCACTGGCAAATTCAAGATGGCCATATTGGATTTTTCCATCAGACCACAAATTGTATCTTGCACAACTAGACCCCAAGGGGAACCTCTGTACCAAATTTGAGAAAGATCCATGCAGTACTTCCTGAGAAATCGAGATAACAATGTTTCATCTCGAAATCCAAGATGGCGGCCTGGTGGCCATATTGGATTTCTGAATCAGACCACAAAAGTATCTTGCACAACTAGACACTAAGGGGAACCTGTGTATCAAATTTGAGAAAGATCCATGCAGTACTTCCTGATAAATCATGATAACGAAGTTTCATAGGGAAATCCAAGATGGCTGCCTGGTGGCCATATTGGATGTTCGAATCAGAGCAGAAAAGGTATCTTGCACAACTAGACCCCAAGGGGAACCTGTGTACCAAATTTGAGGAAGATCCACAAAGTAGTTCCTGAGAAATTGCAATAACAATGTTTCATGGGGAAATCCAAGATGGCCGCCTGGTGGCCATATTGGATTTGTGAATCAGACCACAACAGGTATCTTGCACAACTAGACCCCAAGGGGAACCTGTGTACCAAATTTGAGAAAGATCTATATCTATAAAGATCCTGAGAAATCGCGATAACAATGTTTCAATGGCAAATTCGCGGCCATATTTAAAATCGTATCGGCACCGCATGAACAAATTCTGGTGTACTCATTGGGGGGAACATGCATGCCAAGTTTCAGCTTAATTGGCCAAGTGGTTTCAGAGAAGAAGATGTTTACGCACGACGGACAGTCAGGCCATGACATAAGCCCATCGGGCCTTCGGCCCAGATGAGCTACATGTAAAAACGTGTCCATGCTGACGAGGAAAAATTATCCCAGAATTTCGTTGGAAGTTCAAAATTCCACAAAACCCCTTCTATAAAGCAACACACTTCCCGCTTATATCGACCCAATCGTAAAAGAAAGCCAACAAGTTTGTCAGGACTCGGAAATGAAGATTTTCACGCGCAAATTTTCAAGAATGCAAAGATGGCCGCCGGACTGACACTGCGCCCAGTTCACTATCGAGCGGAAAATTGTCAAAAAATAATCACAATTCTACGCTTGATATTTTAACTTCTGATCACCAATTGTAGTAATTACAGCTACATAGATATCAGCCAGTATAGAAGACAGGCTTACCTGCCGGTTAAAACCTAGACTGGACGAGTCTCTATTTCATATGTACTATTTAATAATAATAAAATGATCTTTAATAAATATATACAATACGTTTGATAAATAAATAAATAGAATGAAAAAAAAAAGAAAAAAAAAAAAAATGAAAAAATTATTTTTAAAATAGAGACTGGACGATTTGATGGGTTTCGTCGTGTAAAGATTCCATCTGGAGGCGTGGTTAGTGTGGACGATTGACATGTTTTTACCTTCGGTCGCAACATTTGTATCAATTTCATTCTAATGCCATAGTGTGACATCTCGGCTGTAAGGTCATTCCCATTGTTGAGGTCATGGTAGTAACGTCATTCTCATTGTTGACATCACATGAACGCATTGCTTCCAGCGTGCGTATATGAACGAACCAATCAAATCCTTTGAGTTCGGGGCGGGGTCAGAATACGGAGTTTTCATTCGTGACAAAAAATGCACAGTATATTGTGCATTTTTTCTTGCAAAGTTAGCTCCCTTGTGACGTTCCGTCCAGTCCCTGTTTCAAGCATTTCTTAATAGGCATAGTTGCTTCCTCTTGTTTCCCGTTTAAAATACATTATGGAACAGGGGCTGGATCCAGTCTAGTTAAAACCCTGAGAGAGGCAGTCTGAACGTCTTGTCAGTCCAAGGTCAAGTCCATCTCTGGCTTATTTTCCAAGCCCGCGAGTTACTCTCATTGGCTAGAGGGCAATCAGCGCCCTCTACCAAGGGGGGAGAGAGAGGAGACAACTCTTGTAATAATAAAGCACTTGTCTCCCCTGCATCACTGACCTAATGTCCGTTAATAGTCTGTTATAATCTATTACTGACAAGTGAGAAAACCTATTCTCACTACATATCTACTGACAAAAAAATGTTATTTTTAATAATTTCCTGATTTTGGGGTCACAGTGACCTTTGACCGTTACCTATTTTTTTGGCATGCGACACTTCATTTCCCCCTACTGAATCCACTCACAAAAATTTAGAAATTTTAACGATTTCCTGATTTTTCGGTCACACTGACCTTTGACCTCTGACCTACATTTAGTATACAACACATCGTTCCCCCCTAGGGCATCCACTCACCAAAAATTAGAACTGTAGATAGAAAACTGTCAACGATCAATGATTTCCTGATTTTAGGCAACAGTGACCTTTGACCTCGGACCTCAACCTCAATTTTGGTACGCGACACATCGTCTCCACTTAGCGTATCCACTCACAAATAAATTGCAGAAAACGTTCAGATATAGACCGGACACGAACACTTCAGTGATTTCCTGTTTTTTAGGCCAGTGACCTTTGACCTCTGACCTTCATTTTGGTACGCGACACATCATCTCCCCGTAGGGTATCCACTCACCAAAAATTGGAACTTTTGGCGGGCGTATACAAAATGACTCTTCAATGTGATAAATTCGTTATACCAGTCTTTGCATGGGTATACATGCTGGTATTTCGTCTCATAAAACATTATTTTCACTCGTCCTGCAGGCTCGTGAAAATATGCATTTTATTGACAAAAATCAGTCTGTTTACCCATTCAGAAGCCTGGTATAACTTATAATATTGAGTTCAATATGGAATGTTATTGTATTTGTTCACTTTGTGTTGAAAATTTGTTTTGGACAAGATGCTTTATTTCAACACAATACATACAAGTACAATAAAATCCCATATTGGACTCAACATTGTATAATCACCTATTTATTATTTATGAAATGACATGATTGACACCAATAAAAAAACTGTCGGTGACAGCCAATGGCATATATATGCTGCAGACTTGTCTTCTCATTACGATCATCTAACTTGAACTGTCCAACATAGGTTTCACACAGTCAAATACAGTTGTTGCTGTCCAATATAGGAAGGATATTGGACAGTCATGTGATCAAATTGAACGTCTTTTATTGGATTATATGTTACCGGTACATGTATAATAAATTTCTGTTTATGAAAAAATAAATATACCACGCAGCGTGATTCAGTCGTAAATTAACAAATAGATCTAAAGTCGAAGGAGCAAACCATAATTAAATGGAACACAGTTTAATTAAATGGAACACAGTTTCAATATTGCAGCACTTTTCATACAAATTGTCCAATAAAACAATTTCTGTAAATATCACAGAGACAAACACTTAGTTTTTCAACTACTGTACATGGTGAGCTTCAACTTTCAAACCATTCACAAAATTTGTTATAGCAATAACATTTAAAATTGAAGGAGAAAGGATCAAGTAAGAAGATTATATGAGCTGCACTACTTTCATTAACAACACTAATAGAAAATGATCAAAATCACAATATCAAAATACAGTATCTGTAGTCACGCTAATTGTAATGTTTGAATAAAACCACTAGTATACACTTTACCTGAGCAACTGTAAAAATATATATTCAGTATTTGGGTTTTGATGAGTATTAAAGATCATAGCCCTCTCTATCAACTAGATTTGATAACCAGTACAATTCTGAAGTATATGAGACATACAATTAGAAATGAATTGTGCAGCTTAATAGTATACATAAATTTAACTAATGTATATTTGTCCAATAAAAATGAATTGTGCAGCTTAATAGTATACATAAATTTACTATTTATGTATATTTGTCCAACAATAGAATATGAGTAAAATATGCAGTTCTTATATGTATGTGATAGATATATATGTGATAGATAAACTCCACCGTTAAGTACTTTTTAACTGTATATTTGCATCCATGCAAATGTGGAGGTTCATTTCTTTTCCAATATGGATGCTGAAAACTGAACAAAAAGATAATGCTTTCTATATGAGTTATTGTAAAAACAAATGAACACAATGTGACCTTTTTATGCAATAAAGCTAAAAATTTGGATGTAGGAATGTTAGTCTTGTTGAATGTGTCATGATGAAAATCTCTGTAAACTCATCACAATTCCATCCCACAGTCTGAATGGTTGAAGATTATGAGTAAATATAAGAGAATACCTGAAAACCATCACCAGGCTACTTTAGCATCATGGCATAAGTAATCGTTGCCAAAAATAGTAAAATATGCCCAAGTGAATCTGCAGGGCTGCATCTAGCAATTTTTTGCAGGTCCTGATCCCAAACTCCCAGTTCCCAGTCGTAATTCATTATTGAGGGTCCATTTTCGTTAGTGATTTATGGTGCAAATAGCCTTTGGTCAATCACAAAATAGAGGTTTATTAGTATAAAATTCAATACCCAGCTATGCAATCAGATCGATATCGAGGCTCTCAGAAGCTTTTTCTAGGAGTATTTCCTTCAGAAATCCTTTCAAATTGTACAACAACAAAACTTTCATTTTTTTTTCATTTCAGTTTGGGCATCAGACGTTTCCGGAACTAAATTGGCTCTTGATGCAGCCCTGATCTGGTATGCAAGGCAATTCCATTAAGGTATATATCATGCCACTGTCCTGCATGTCATGGGGTTATTTACGTGACTGCCTCACATTTTTACATGTACTCATTCATTTCATCCTTATTACATTGAAATTCTCTACAGTAAAACCTGTGTGAGCTGACGATGCTTGGGAACAGATTATATATAGTGTTGGTTTTGAGGGAGATCTGGTCTACCAAGGTTCAAAATACATTAAACTTGAGTATTGGGACATGTTGATATATAGAGGTTGGTCAGGTTACCCAGGTGTCAGTATTCACAGGTTTCACTGTACTACAAATAATTAATATATATTTTTCTATTTAAATAGTAAAGGTAAGTTTGATGCATCTACAGAACTCTCCACCAGTTGGCTGTGATCTTCACATCTTCTTAAAAAAGATCTTTTCCAGTCCCATCATTGGAGCTTCCACCAGCATGGAGACTAAGAAAGCAACGGCATACGATATTGTCAAATTTCCAACATATATGAAACTCTGTAAAAAAAACAAGATAAAGGAAATTTGAATCATGGATATAAAAACAAACTGTGAGAAGTCATAATCAATGTTAGACTGAACTTTGGGGAAACCTTTATTAAAATGATGATAAGTGAATACAGTATGCCTGGTTAATGGATTTAAAACCATATTCACATTTAGTAGCCAGTTGGTGACTGGAAATAACACAAAATTTGTTGATTCCTTGAATACGAAGGAAAACAAACAGAGCTCTTTCTATTTTCATATTATATCCTTCATGGGTTTGTCAATGATGGAAAAATCACCCTATCTGCTTTGTTTGGTCTCATGTGAAACAGTTTGTCTCTTAGTGGTTTTAGAAGTGCTCAAACTGAAGTTGGTTCAAATCTAGTTTGATTTACAGAAAGGCAAAAAAAAAAAAAAAAAAAAACAGCAACCAAAGTTGTGTAAATAGCTCAAACTTAATTAACTCACAGAAGGTTTATAAGAAAATAAAAAAACGTTCTCATTTAACAATGAAATGACTGTGTACATGAGATTAACTAAACCATAGAGGAAAGACTGATAGAGAGAACTCACCAACTCCATGTCGGTATAGTGGACCCTATTGATAGAGAGAACTCACCAACTCCATGTCAGTATAGTGGACCCTATTGATAGAGAGAACTCACCAACTCCATGTCAGTATAGTGGACCCTATTGATAGAGAGAACTCACCAACTCCATGCCAGTATAGTGGACCCTATTGATAGAGAGAACTCACCAACTCCATGTCAGTATAGTGGACCCTATTGATAGAGAGAACTCACCAACTCCATGTCGGTATAGTGGACCCTATTGATAGAGAGAACTCACCAACTCCATGTCAGTATAGTGGACCCTATTGATAGAGAGAACTCACCAACTCCATGTCAGTATAGTGGACCCTATTGATAGAGAGAACTCACCAACTCCATGTCAGTATAGTGGACCCTATTGATAGAGAGAACTCACCAACTCCATGTCAGTATAGTGGACCCTATTGATAGAGAGAACTCACCAACTCCATGTCGGTATAGTGGACCCTATTGATAGAGAGAACTCACCAACTCCATGTCAGTATAGTGGACCCTATTGATAGAGAGAACTCACCAACTCCATGTCAGTATAGTGGACCCTATTGATAGAGAGAACTCACCAACTCCATGTCGGTATAGTGGACCCTATTGATAGAGAGAACTCACCAACTCCATGTCGGTATAGTGGACCCTATTGATAGAGAGAACTCACCAACTCCATGTCGGTATAGTGGACCCTATTGATAGAGAGAACTCACCAACTCCATGTCGGTATAGTGGACCCTATTGATAGAGAGAACTCACCAACTCCATGTCAGTATAGTGGACCCTATTGATAGAGAGAACTCACCAACTCCATGTCGGTATAGTGGACCCTATTGATAGAGAGAACTCACCAACTCCATGTCGGTATAGTGGACCCTATTGATAGAGAGAACTCACCAACTCCATGTCGGTATAGTGGACCCTATTGATAGAGAGAACTCACCAACTCCATGTCGGTATAGTGGACCCTATTGATAGAGAGAACTCACCAACTCCATGTCGGTATAGTGGACCCTATTGATAGAGAGAACTCACCAACTCCATGTCGGTATAGTGGACCCTATTGATAGAGAGAACTCACCAACTCCATGTCGGTATAGTGGACCCTATTGATAGAGAGAACTCACCAACTCCATGGTATAGTGGACCCTATTGATAGAGAGAACTCACCAACTCCATGCCGGTATAGTGGACCCTATTGATAGAGAGAACTCACCAACTCCATGTCGGTATAGTGGACCCTATTGATAGAGAGAACTCACCAACTCCATGTCAGTATAGTGGACCCTATTGATAGAGAGAACTCACCAACTCCATGTCCGTATAGTGGACCCTATTGATAGAGAGAACTCACCAACTCCATGTCGGTATAGTGGACCCTATTGATAGAGAACTCACCAACTCCATGTCCAGTATAGTGGACCTGACAGTAGAGAGAACTCACCAACTCCGTAATAGGTATAGTGGACCCTATTGATAGAGAGAACTCACCAACTCCCATGTCGGTATAATTGGACCTATTGATAGAGAGAACTCACCAACTCCATGTCGGTATAATGGACCCTATTGATAGAGAGAACTCACCAACTCCATGTCAGTATAGTGGACCCTATTGATAGAAACTCACCAACTCCATGTCAGTATAGTGGACCCTATTGATAGAGAGAACTCACCAACTCCATGTCAGTATAGTGGACCCTATTGATAGAGAGAACTCACCAACTCCATGTCGGTATAGTGGACCCTATTGATAGAGAGAACTCACCAACTCCATGTCGGTATAGTGGACCCTATTGACAGAGAGAACTCACCAACTCCATGTCGGTATAGTGGACCCTATTGATAGAGAGAACTCACCAACTCCATGTCAGTATAGTGGACCCTATTGATAGAGAGAACTCACCAACTCCATGTCAGTATAGTGGACCCTATTGATAGAGAGAACTCACCAACTCCATGTCAGTATAGTGGACCCTATTGATAGAGAGAACTCACCAACTCCATGTCAGTATAGTGGACCCTATTGATAGAGAGAACTCACCAACTCCATGTCAGTATAGTGGACCCTATTGATAGAGAGAACTCACCAACTCCATGTCGGTATAGTGGACCCTATTGATAGAGAGAACTCACCAACTCCATGTCAGTATAGTGGACCCTATTGATAGAGAGAACTCACCAACTCCATGTCAGTATAGTGGACCCTATTGATAGAGAGAACTCACCAACTCCATGTCGGTATAGTGGACCCTATTGATAGAGAGAACTCACCAACTCCATGTCAGTATAGTGGACCCTATTGATAGAGAGAACTCACCAACTCCATGTCAGTATAGTGGACCCTATTGATAGAGAGAACTCACCAACTCCATGTCGGTATAGTGGACCCTATTGATAGAGAGAACTCACCAACTCCATGTCAGTATAGTGGACCCTATTGATAGAGAGAACTCACCAACTCCATGTCAGTATAGTGGACCCTATTGATAGAGAGAACTCACCAACTCCATGTCGGTATAGTGGACCCTATTGATAGAGAGAACTCACCAACTCCATGTCGGTATAGTGGACCCTATTGATAGAGAGAACTCACCAACTCCATGTCGGTATAGTGGACCCTATTGATAGAGAGAACTCACCAACTCCATGTCGGTATAGTGGACCCTATTGATAGAGAGAACTCACCAACTCCATGTCAGTATAGTGGACCCTATTGATAGAGAGAACTCACCAACTCCATGTCAGTATAGTGGACCCTATTGATAGAGAGAACTCACCAACTCCATGTCGGTATAGTGGACCCTATTGACAGAGAGAACTCACCAACTCCATGTCAGTATAGTGGACCCTATTGATAGAGAGAACTCACCAACTCCATGTCGGTATAGTGGACCCTATTGATAGAGAGAACTCACCAACTCCATGTCGGTATAGTGGACCCTATTGATAGAGAGAACTCACCAACTCCATGTCGGTATAGTGGACCCTATTGATAGAGAGAACTCACCAACTCCATGTCAGTATAGTGGACCCTATTGATAGAGAGAACTCACCAACTCCATGCCAGTATAGTGGACCCTATTGATAGAGAGAACTCACCAACTCCATGTCAGTATAGTGGACCCTATTGATAGAGAGAACTCACCAACTCCATGTCCGTATAGTGGACCGTATTGACAGAGAGAACTCACCAACTCCATGTCCGTATAGTGGACCCTATTGACAGAGAGAACTCACCAACTCCATATCGGTATAGTGGACCCTATTGATAGAGAGAATTCACCAACTCCATTGATAGAGAGAACTCACCAACTCCATGTCAGTATAGTGGACCCTATTTCTCCTATTAATGTAGAGAGAACTCACCAACTCCATGTCGGTATAGTGGACCCTATTTCTCCTATTAATGTAGAGAGAACTCACCAACTCCATGTCAGTATAGTGGACCCTATTTCTCCTATTAATGTAGAGAGAACTGACCAACTCCATGTCAGTATAGTGGACCCTATTTCTCCTATTAATGTAGAGAGAACTCACCAACTCCATGTCAGTAAAGTGGACCCTATTTCTCCTATTAATGTAGAGAGAACTCACGAACTCCATGTCAGTAAAGTGGACCCTATTTCTCCTATTAATGTAGAGAGAACTCACAAACTTCATGTCTGTATAGTGGACCCTATTTCTCCTATTAATGTAGAGAGAACTCACCAACTCCATGTCAGTATAGTGGACCCTATTTCTCCTATTAATGTAGAGAGAACTCACCAACTCCATGTCAGTATAGTGGACCCTATTTCTCCTATTAATGTAGAGAGAACTCACGAACTCCATGTCAGTAAAGTGGACCCTATTTCTCCTATTAATGTAGAGAGAACTCACCAACTCCATGTCAGTATAGTGGACCCTATTTCTCCTATTAATGTAGAGAGAACTGACCAACTCCATGTCAGTATAGTGACCCTATTTCTCCTATTAATGTAGAGAGAACTCACGAACCTTGATGTCATGTAAAGTGGACCCTATTTCTCCTATTACTGTAGAGAGAACTCACCAACTCCATGTCAGTATAGTGGACCCTATTTCTCCTATTAATGTAGAGAGAACTCACCAACTCCATGTCAGTATAGTGGACCCTATTTCTCCTATTAATGTAGAGAGAACTGACCAACTCCATGTCAGTATAGTGGACCCTATTTCTCCTATTAATGTAGAGAGAACTCACCAACTCCATGTCAGTAAAGTGGACCCTATTTCTCCTATTAATGTAGAGAGAACTCACGAACTCCATGTCAGTAAAGTGGACCCTATTTCTCCTATTAATGTAGAGAGAACTCACCAACTCCATGTCAGTAAAGTGGACCCTATTTCTCCTATTAATGTAGAGAGAACTCACCAACTCCATGTCAGTAAAGTGGACCCTATTTGTCCTATTAATGTAGAGAGAACTCACGAACTCCATGTCAGTAAAGTGGACCCTATTTCTCCTATTAATGTAGAGAGAACTCACAAACTCCATGTCTGTATAGTGGACCCTATTTCTCCTATTAATGTAGAGAGAACTCACCAACTCCATGTCAGTATAGTGGACCCTATTTCTCCTATTCATGTAAAATAACATGATGACCATGGGATGGACCAGGTAGGCACAGTATGTTAGACGTCCCAACGGGGCCCAGACTTTCCACGATAATATCTGCTTCACTGGACCTATAGCAAAATATTGATAGAAGATACGTAAATTATATCTCCATGAATGAAGTCATGCAAATATGATGCTTATGCTTGTTCAGTGTTGAAGTATAGGAGGAAGACCAACAGACAATTAGAACAGTGACAGACAGACATATCATCTGAATGTAATAATCTTTAGGAGTGAGTGAATAGAATATAACGTCGCTTTCAACAATATTTCAGCTATATCACGACGAACCAACTAAGCACCACCCAGCCCAGTTGTGTTCCTGCTACTTCAAAGAAGAAATCTTTGAAGCAGCATGGAACCATCCATCCTCCATCCACCCTGTACAACACAGAGGACAGCGCAAAAGACACAGACAGGACGCTTACATAGTGCAATAAAGAGAAGTGATATTACAGTGCTAGACATCACATTATCAAGTTCCTGTTGCTTCTCAGCAAAATGCATTGAAGCAACAGGAACCTGAACCCACCCAACCGTAATAATCTTTAACATGGACCCGAGTCCTCTGTAGCATAGTGTCTTGTAGAGGTCCATATAAATGATGACCCAATCATACATGGAGCTGCTCTAACCAACAGTAAATTTGTTAAATATTTACTAATTTCAGTTAGATATGACACAGTGATTTATATCGGCATATCTTTGGTGACTATTCCATTTTAAATAAGTCATTTGATCATTTGAAAATCCTAATATTCTGATGGTTTATTCAGTATCTGTAAGTGAATCCCACTGATATTACAGAAAAGAAATGTAATCCATAACCAGGCTGGAGAGAACTACCTCTCTAATGAAAGTTCAATGAAAGGAAGCTTTTCTGATGGATGATATTTATTCAGACTGATACCAATGAAGGGCCCCGCCAATCTGAAAGTATATCAAATGATAGTTTAATGAGAACTATAGTTACAATCTCCTCTATAATTCTTTTCTTAATTAAAGATTGGCGGGGTGGTGAACACAATATAGGAAGTAGGGTATCACCCACAGGTGACAAGAAACAGAATGAAGTAACTGTCCAATAATGAATGAGTTAATGTCCAATGATATCCAGATGGAAGATGGTCCATAATGGTCGGGTATCGTACCCAGAACATAGAAAAAGTGAAAAGAGATTTAGCAATCAAAAGAACAGTATGTCATGTCAAATACAGTCTTTGTGAAGAATGTTCATATAATCATTAGAAAGTAAGATGAACAGGACAACGTCAAATGTTCAAAGGTTTACAAATGAATCGGCAGAGTGTTAGTGTATGGAAAAGTTCCACGTCACTCGGTCAGATAGAAAGCGAAGGCTACTACACGTCAGTACCAACATCAGAATCAAATCTACCATACGAACACAACTAGTAGGAACGCGAATATAACACCGAACAGGAACATTGAATATCTGTAAGTGTGTCCAGAAAGTCTACACTTCTAGTTTTCCAGAGTTGATACAGGAAAGCAGACTGTCACTAGAAACACCCCGTTTGGTTAGGACATCTGCCAACAGCTGTTTTGAGGGAAGCCAACTCAGTTTCTGGATTTCACCCTGAGCCATCAACTCCTGCAGTTCTGCCATGGTAACCATGGTAACACGTAGTCTCTTCTCATTCACCTGTTTGGTGGAATGTAGATTTCCATGAACGGAATTGTTATCGGTATACACAGACACAGGGATCTTGTTGTCCTTGTAATCATCCTTATACAGTTCTGTCAGAATACATCCCAAGTAAACGGCATTGTCTACACCATTAAGCATAGCAACCGCTTCAGCTGCTAGAGTGCTGTGAACTACCCGCTTGATTTTGTTGGCGGACCAGTCAAGAACAGCACTTGCTCCATCGTTCCCCGCAAGGAAGACAACATGACCACCAGCACTGGAACTGCCATCAGGTAGATTAGCCCACGATGCGTCTGTGAAGACCTTCAAGGTGAAGTCTCCAAAGCTGCCTAGATGCTGATACTGGATACTACTGCGGCCATTCTGCAGTTTATATACGGCTTTGTTGGCGTCAATAATGTGCTGCACCTGAGGATGTTTGCTTGCCATGCTGAGAACCATGGTGTCATGAGCTACATCAGGTCTAGTCTGTGTGCTGACCCAAATGAGTTGACCAACGATGCTCCGAAAATCGCTGGTTTCCTTGCTCGTAAGGAATGCGTGTCTGTCCTGTTTTCGTTTGGCGTTAATCTCCATGGGGTGGACATCACTGATGTAATCGTCTTGTTTCACCAGAATTCCTTGATCTGCTTGGATGACGTCCAGACCAATGTACCTGAAGCTGCCATCTTGTTGTTTCCCTACTTTATATTTTTCACAGATAGGACCTATCACTTCTGCATGGAACTGCTGTGTGCCAGAAAACAGAAAATCATCCACATGCATCAGGAATAAACCTTGCAGCTTTCCATCCTTGTACCAGCGAAATAGTGCCTTATCCAGTAGAGACTGTTTGCACTGAGTGCGTTTCAAATCCTCAGTAATACTAAAGAACCAGTTTCTTGCCGCATCATCCAGCCCATAAGCCACGTTCTTCGGCTTCCAGATGTGACCATCCACCAAAGTTTCAGGTGGAGGTTTCACGAACACGTCTCTCTCTATCTGTTTACCCTGAAGAAATGCTGCTTTTATATCTATAGTTTCAGGTTTCCATCCTTCATTGGCGGACACTGCTAAGAAAACACGTAACGTGGCTTTTGCTGCTGTCGGAGAATCTACTTGATTTTCACCCTCTTCTTCAAATCCTCGTACTACTAGACGAGCTTTGGCACCGGTTGTTCCATCAGGGAGAACTTTCTCAGTTATCACCCATCTCGTGGATATGGTTTTCTGTCCATGATCCTCTACTTCATCATACACATCAAATGATTTCCAATTCTCTAACTCCTGATCTTTAGCTTCATTGATCTGATCATCACTCAGATGTGTTTTAGGGACTGCTACACACACCTGTTCTCCATCCTGGTTACCAGTTTCAGGAACTTCAAATTCGGCACTAGTATCAGGCATAAACTCGTAATCAACTTTTCTCAAGTCAATGCCAACTTTCTTCTCATCAGATTTGTTTTGTACATTGAACCAGTATGAGTTTTGGCCTGTAGCTTTTCCACCACGCCCCAGTACAGTGGCCTCGATCCAATCAGCTCCAGTAATACAGTATTTGATATTGTCTCCCTTTCTGGGAAGATCTTTTGGTCCTTTTACGCAATGAGAATTCCGTTCAACAGGTTCAGGGTGTGCACCTATTTGGGTGTCACAGGGCTCGAATTCAACGTCGTCAGTTTGGTACTCATTTTGATCTGGCACCAGAATGGAATCCTTTTCCAGGTCAGACCCCGATTGTTCATTGCTGTCTTTTTTATGGTTCTTCATTTGAGCATACAGTGGTGGTGAGGAATCCGATCTGGTGTTTCCAGCCACCTCATCTGAGGTGAAAATTTCCTGAGATACTGAAAGCTTCTGTTTGCTACTGGTTTCCTTTGAAGCTTTCTGGCCTTCCAGTCCCACTCTCACTAAACGACATGTGGATACTCTAACCAACTGGTCACCATGGCGGACAAAAACAATTTTGTGGTCTTGTCCGATAACCCGTCCGGGTCCCCGCCAACGCAAACTGTCATCCCATTTATAAAACACTGTGTGTCCGGGTTCGAAGGTATCTTCAACGGGATCAGATAATCGACTGATGAAACGGAATTCGACTGACGAAAACGGAAACTCGGTCGGTTATTTGTTGATAGCTCACTTAACACTGGTTCGAATCTGACAATCTAAACTTTCCGGAGTAGCTGAAGAGATTCTCTTTTCAAATATATATAGTTTGATGACAAAAGTTTTTTAATTTTTGAGATAGTGGGCAACTGAAATTTTCGTGTCGACTTCGCTGAAATTTTTTCTGGACCGACCGACATGTGGTTTTTCTTGTCCGGAAAATTATTCCGTGGATTGACTGAAATACTTTTAGGTTTCCGGAACGCTCTACTTTCTTACGAATAAAATGATATAAAATATATGCATGTACCTTCTACCGTTTTCCTTAAAAGGGTTCGCTGAAAAAAACCGATTGAAAATCACAACATTTTCAGCTGAATCTGCCGTAAAACGGATTAGTGAAGCGAGTTAAAAACTCGGATTTGGAGACGGACTTCAGAAGATTCCGAAAATCCGGAATAAGGATCGCGGGTAAGTTTATTGAAAGATTGGTTATGTCGGTAGGTCATAAGTGTCGAATTAAATTTAAAAAGCATAGTTTGCACAAAAAATATCCTAGTTTTCAAATAAATGAATGTCATGTAATAACTTAATGTAAAGGCTTGGAACTTCTGTAGTACTGTCTTTGCCGTGTCTCTGGACAGATTATTGGCACCGACGTGGAGCACAAATTAATGATCAATTAAAAAATATATTTATACCATAGAAAAATACTATTTCCATTTACATTAAGTTATAGCATGACAAACATTCATTTATTTGAAAACTAGGATATTTTTTGTGCAAACTATGCTTTTTAAATTTAATTTGACACTTATGACCTACCGACATAACCAATCTTTCAATAAACTTACCCGCGATCCTTATTCCGGATTTTCGGAATCTTCTGAAGTCCGTCTCCAAATCCGAGTTTTTAACTCGCTTCACTATTCCGTTTTACGGCAGATTCAGCTGAAAATGTTGTGATTTTCAATCGTTTTTTTTCAGCGAACCCTTTTAAGGAAAACGGTAAAAGGTACATGCATATATTTAATATCATTTTATTCATAAGAAAGTAGAGCGTTCCGGAAACCTAAAAGTATTTCAGTCAGTCCACGGAATAATTTTCCGGACAAGAAAAACCACATGTCGGTCGGTCCAGAAAAAAATTCAGCGAAGTCGACACGAAAATTTCAGTTGCCCACTATCTCAAAAATTAAAAAACTTTTGTCATCAAACTATATATATTTGAAAAGAGAATCTCTTCAGCTACTCCGGAAAGTTTAGATTGTCAGAATCGAATCAGTATTAAGCGAGCTATCAATAAATAACCGACCGAGTTTCCGTTTTCATCAGTCGAATTCCGTTTCATCAGTCGAATACGCCGACCCTCTTCAACTGCCCTGACCTGAGCCCGCAATGCTCGTTTAATCCTCTCGGAAGATTCAGCCTTGATGTATGCCCGTCTTGCGGCATGGAGTGCATTCAAGTGTTTAGCCACTTTTTCACCTGTAACATAGCTCTCCAAAGCTGGTAACTTGTTGGTCATGACCGACGGCAGATTAGGATTCTGACCATACACCAACTGGAATGGGGAGAACCCGTTGTGATTCAACATGGCGTTTTTGGCATTGACGGCCCATGCCAGACCGGTTTCCAACTCCAGGTTAGGGTCATCCTCCAACACTTTGGCCACTGCAGCATCTGTCACGGCATGATTACGCTCACATATTCCATTTGACCATGGAGATTCTGCACCTGTATTACATATCTCAACATTGAACTGCTCGGTCATCTCTTTGTACAGATCGTTGCAGAACTCCCCGCCATCGTCAATGAGGAAGTTTTGCGGTGCTCCCAAACCAGATGCAATCCATGTCAAGATAACACTGTCCACTATAACTGTTGGAAGTTTCCTCTTGATGACTTTGGCCAAACTGAATCTGGTGTATAAGTCAATCATATGGATAAAGTAAACCCCTGGTTTGAACTCCTTCAGATCCATAGCCACTGTCTCATTGAATCTAGTAGCCAAAGGCAGGCAAACCACAGGGCGAGAAGGCGTCTTTTTGTATCTTTTACAGACCTCACATCTTTCTGAAATAGTGTCAATAGCCTCACAGGTATCCTCATCCAGAGATTCAGCATTACGCATGAGATTTTTCAAGTTCCGTGATGATGGATGAGCGAACTGGCGATGAAGTTTCAGAACGATCTTCTCCTTTTCAGCTTTGGATTTTTCTTCCAGTGCCATATGAACTTTCTCAAGTGGTACTTCTCATTCCTGGAGCGGTAGACAATAATGCCCAGAACTAGTGCTCTCCAACTCTATTTTCTTTCCGAAAACACTGACCATGTCATTTTCAAGATCCAATTTCATTCCAAATTTCTTCATGTCTGGTTTGCTTAACAACAACGGAATGTCGCTATATCTACCACGTCAGTGGTAATCGTAGTTTCTTTCCAGCAAGCACAACAGGTAATTCCAGTTTTTCAAAAGATTTCTTTTTGGTTTCACCTCCAAATTTGAATCGGGTTCCTCCTGGAAGTCTCTTAACCCGATTCCTCTCCTCGGTTGACAATGACTCAATGTAGGTATCCCTCCATGCCTTTCCCGTTACAGTCTTGGTACAGGCGCTATCCAAGACTGCAGCGTTTGCAGCCTCACATAAGAAAACTTGTTTGTCTACAACAGAGTAGTCGCTGACCTTCATGACTTCCTCATGTTTTAAATTTTTGACTTCTAGAACACTTTTATCCAGTTTGTTGGCATTTTCCCAAGCATCAGGACAATCCTTCTGAAAATGGTGTATGGATTCGCAAGCGTTGCATTTCATAATGTTCCCGTAGGAATCTCTAGGGTTCATGCGTCTCCTGGTTGCTCCATTTCCACCTACTAAATTTCCTCTTGGTCGACCCCATCTTGAGCCACCACCTCTGCTGACATAGCCTCGTCCACCTGAACCTCTGTTCCCTCTGTAGGCAGAACTTTCCCAACGGCCACCACCTCGTCCACTACCAGTGTAGAATGATGCTTCATCTCCTGTCCAATTAACTGCCTCTTCTTTGACTATGACTGTGTCATCACATGCCTTATTTTAATTTCTGACTGGTGGAATGTCACTGTGAAATTTTCTCAATGCACTTTTCATCTGTGGAAGAAGTTCTTCCTTCTTATTATAGTCCACAGCTGTCAACACAATTTGCCTCTCATTCATCTCTAGACCAGAACTGTTCAGTAGCTGCATCGCCAGAACGACACCAGGAAGATCTATTTTCTCTTTCTTCAGTTTGCTGGCTTGTTTCTCAAATTCAGTGATATATTCTGACATATTGTTCCCAGCTTGCTTCCGATAGCCAATGAAGTTCGACCAGGCTTCACAAACAGTGCTCAAATCATCCTCCATGAAACTCTTATCCAGCTCTGTCAATATGTCCTGTACACCAGTTTCACTGTTCAGGTTCAGTTCACCATTTTGTATGGCCAGACGCAATTTCTCACGAGCTCCTGACGGATCATCTGTGGGTAGTGACACCATCACCATACGCCCTCGCCTGTTTTTGGAAGTATTTGTCCAATCATCCCACAGTTCCACCTCAAAACGCCAAGCATCATATGACATCTTCTGAGAATGCCAACTGGGCGGAGCCCTATATTCTTCCCTCTCACGTTCCCGGTCTGTCATTTTGTTAGATGATAAAGGAACTATGCTCTGCTACCATGAAAGTTCAATGAAAGGAAGCTTTTCTGATGGATGATATTTATTCAGACTGATACCAATGAAGGGCCCCGCCAATCTCAAAGTATATCAAATGATAGTTTAATGAGAACTATAGTTAACATCTAAACTGGACGTAAAAAAGATTGTTTTTGCTTAATAACTTTTAATTTATTCATCATAAGACTCCAAAATCTTCAGGCGACTCAAGTTATATCTTCTTACCTGTGGTAACAGTGATTGTCCAATAAAAGTGTGCATCTAATTCTTAATAGAGAACAAAACATTCTCTTTTATTATGCAAATTAAAAATTGATTTTTTTAATACCATCCGATGCAAATATATATGTCCATGATCGTATATGGCGGATGTACGTCGCTTAGTTCGATATATTCTTTAATTCATTGAGCAAAAACGACTTTTTTACCTCCATTTTAGAGAGGTAGTTCTCTCTAACTTGATAATACACTTACCACCATAACCTGTGGCACAGGCAAATGCCAGCCAGGCCAGTCCAAGAGACCAACCAAAACGACTTGCACCAGCGTAGAGAGCATTGGCATCAACGGATATAACTTGACCATGATAGAGTCCATAGAGGCCATAGAGAACAGACAGATTGATAAGGACAGCTAATACCCATCCTAAACCAACCAGATACTGGAAGTCAAAACAAAAACAATTGCATTACTGTGTTGATGCATGCCTTTCTCAAACCCATGTTGCACATTTTCTGATATCACTGGGGGAAAGTGTGGAATGCAGGAATGTTTTCGGGAATGGAGACCTTGCTGAATTCGGAAATGAACACATTGCAGGATTCTGCAACGTTAATAATTTTAGTAACCTCTCAGTCTGGTTTCCTCAACATGGGTGACATAAGACACAGCACCTTTTTTGTTTTTACTTGAAAGAAAAGTGCCAGGTGGAATTTTGAAAAGCCAGGGTGAAATCCAAGAGGACACTTGTTACCAACTTGTTATTGGCACACACGAGCGTAAGTAAGCACCTGACATTATAATAACCCTCCCTCAAATCAAAATGAGATAACCCCTCTTCATATACAGATATCCTGGTTTAAAAGATCACAGACCACCATATCCTCTGAGGGCTGTTCCATTTAAAAAGGTATGGGAGGGGAGGAAGGCACTCAATATATTATTCTATGGGTCACAGGATGAAATTCCCTTCCATCCATGTTACAACTTTGGGAAGGCCAATAAATTTCTACGGGTGGTGGGGTATAATTCAAAGCTGCCTTCCGCCCCTCCCATGCCTTTTTAAATGGAACAGCCCTGATGGGCACCAGCAGGATTTCTTGAGATGGGGTGTTTCCTATGCTTACTTATTATAGAGCCAAGTACTATGCTGTCCGACATAGGAAAATAACAAGCGAGTCAATTGCACCAAATGATCCTCACTATCAATGCCCTTGCCTCTGATTTTCTGTGCCTCATGCAACAGAACAAGTCTCAATGCAGAATTGTCTTGAGTTATCTGCCCCAACAATTGGAATATATTTTTTTTAATAGTTTTTCCAGGAAAGTTTAAAAAGTTTTTACTGAATATAAAAGATCGCTGCTAACATATCCCACAATGCTGTGTGACAAGTATTGAAGTCTTGTGTGACAGTACCTTACAACTGGGTACCAGTACCCACATAATTAAAATGTTGAGTATGAAAGATTACAAAGTATTTAGGATATTGTCGAGTTCAGAAATTTAAAGATGGTCTACTTCAGTTGTCATTTGACATCGTTCTATTACACCTACACCACAACAGTTTTCTGGCCAGTACAAAAAAATCTGGAGATCATTCTAACCTTATTCAGACGAACCCGACATTTTGTGGTGTAGAGTATATACCCCACCAACATCCCAACTAGGTAAGGTGCGATCCGTGTGAAGGGTTTGTTATACATGATGTCATGATTGGCATACAGGCCTGTTTTATGCTCTGTCACACTGAAAATGGGAAAACAATTAACACAAATGCTTTAGTTCAGAAAATTTACAACAATTTAGTTGTTTTAATAATTTGAACATAGAATTGTGAAGGTTGGGGGAGGTACCAAAAGAACTAGAAAATCAGATACGAAGCTGCGCATCTGAAAACCCCTCGGCTCTGGGCGCCAGCCATTCATAATGTATTCAATTTGAACGACGATGTCAGGAACACCAAGCAGTCAAGTGACAAATATACATGTACAGATTATCAAAAATTTTGCAATTAGAAATAGCCCCTAAGGTTTCCATCCAATCAGGGAAACCGGTATTCATTACATAAATCTCTTGATGCATCGATGATGTATACCAAATTTTTCATTGAGCATTTGAACAGTATCAGAGATAGAAATCAGTAATGATTTTGCATAAATTAAAGATAGCCGCCCATCCTTCCCGCCACTCAGAGGAACTGATGTGGTTATTCATTAATGCAAGTCTCTTCATACATCGATGCTGTAAACCAAGTTTCCTATAGAACACTTAAATGGTATCATAGATATACATCATTAAGGATTTTACATAAATTAAAGATGGCCACCAAGGTTTCCACCCAATCAGAGAAACCAGCACTGTCATTTATCGTAAGTCTCTTGATGCATCGATGATGTATACCAAATTTTACATCGAGCACTTCAACAGTACCGGTATCAGAGATAAAGATCATTAATGATTTTGCATAAATTAAAGATGACCGCCAAGTATTCGGTCAATCAGGTCCTGATTCAAAGTATCTGGATGTATCGATGATGTATACCAACTTTCATATAAAACAATTGAATAGCAACAGAGATATGTATCATTATCGATTTCGCATAAATTAAGATGGCCTCCAGGGTTTCCAGCTAATCAGACAAGCCGGTTTGGTAATTTATTGAAAGTTGCTTGATGTATCGATGATGTATACCAACTTTCATGTTGAACAGTTGAATGGTTTCCGAGATATGGATCATTATCCATTTTGCATAAAATTAAAGATGGCCGCCAAGGTTGCCACCCAATCAGGTCCCAATTCAATAGGCTTCTGGTCCTTGACTAGGTAAATAAGCATACCAAATTTGGAATTCATCAGTGGAACCGTTTTCCGGCTATCTTGCTCACGTACAGATGGACGTACAAGATGACGACAATACCCCATGACCAGAACTGGCCGAGGGGTAAAAAAGTGTTATCAAATAATCACCATTAAGAAGAAACTATTGTCCTAAAGTATAAACTTTCCCACACTAACCGTGCATAGCATAACCATTGAGCACGCCTATGGAAACATTATTACTTATTAATACTTACACAGTCTGCAGAGCAAGCATGCCATACCATCTGGCAATTACACAGGATGTCAGCAGACACACAAAGATGAGAAATGTCACCAAACTGATACCAACTTTTCGCCACCTGTTCAATAGAATAGGATTCATATATATGAACATTTGGATGATTTTTGCTGCATACATATATACTAGCTAGTTCTGGAGGCTTTTATAACTGTGGTAATTCCCCTAATAATTCGATCACCGGAAGTGCAGCAAAAATGGCTCATATCTGGCAATTTTCTTCATGGCATCAGCTGCAAATTTTCACATTTTGTCATTATTATATGGCTTTTCTTCAATTTAAAAGAAGAATGGGAATGTTACTTTAATTTCTCCGTGTTTGAATAACAGAGTTGAAAAGTGAACTTCCTGTGATTGAATTATTAGGGGAATTACCGTATATATTCACAATTGAAATTAATCACCGAGACTTATTTTGTTTAATGTTTCAAGCAAAAAGATGAAGTTCACAGTCAGTATGTAATTTTGAGTATGGCATTTCCTCTAATCCCTGTATCAAAATTCAATCACCCCCAATCTTGGGGACAGAATTCAATCAGCTATTCTAACAAGAGCCCAAGGGGCTTCAATATACGCCCGTATATCTGGAATTATATTGGTCCAAATTTCAAGGTTGTTTAATAGCCTTGATTCCTATTGGTAGCTAGCAATCCAGAGAAAGGTCTACAATTTTGGGCTTCTGAGAATGTAACATATATCACATCTAAAATTGAATGATAAACTAAAATGAGCTTAACTCTTGGAAACTAGTTGACCTTGGAGCAAGAACCGAGAGCTCACATATCCCACACTGAAATTGACAATAGTCAAACACAAGAAAATAGTAGTTTTCCTGCAAATGCATTTCTTTCAGACGAGAGAATTTTTTATGAAGGAAGAAGAAAGGGATGAAGTAAACCACATTCTTGAGTTGATAAACAGGTATGAAGTTCAAAAAGGACCCCTCTCCCCGTTAAATTAGTAAAAATGTGGTTTTTATTTCACAACAGGTTAACTAAATGTAGCTGTTTCAAACACGGGAGACTCCACAGGACAAATGCCATATACATGTTGGGGAGAGAACTCTGAATATTCCAATCTAACACATATAATCAGCTAAACATGATTCAGTTTTGGGCGACTGTGACCTTGACCTTTGACAAATTGATGTATGGCTCCTCTTCGCCATGCGAGTAAGGTATTTGATACCATTCCATACCATGAAACTAGAGATATCGTATGGACAACAAATGTTAATGGATGGATGGACAGAATGCAACATCGCATTACATGACCTCATCTTCGATTGGCATATGAAAAAATGTGACTTAATGATATCTGATTTTGGAGTTACAGTGACCTTGACCTAAATTTTGGTACACGACACATCTTCCTGTCAATATATCAATGGACACAAAAAAAATCATGATTTTTATGAATTTCATGATTTTGGGGGTCACAGTGACCTTGACATTTGGCCTTGACCTACATTTTCATACGTGGCACATCATGTCCCCCTAATGTATCTAGACAAAAAAAAGTACTTTTCAAAGATTTCTCGATTCTGGAGTCACAGTGACCTGGACCTAAATTTTGGTACATGACAAACACCATAATTTCTCAATGGACACAAAAAATCATAATTTTTAACAATTTCCTGGTTTTGGGGTCACAGTGTCCTTTGACCTTGACCTAATTTTTGGTATGCGAACTTCATTTCGGTATGCGAACTTCACTTCCCCCTATTAAATCCACTCACCAAAAATTAGTAGTTTTTAATGATTTCCTGAGTTTTAAGTCACACTGGCCTTTGATCTTGATTCTGGTGTGACAGTGACCTTGACTATTGACCTGGATCTAAATTTTGGTACATGACAAAATGGTTACCCATATTTTCTCAATGGACTCAAGAAATCATGATTTTCAATAATTTCATGATTTTAGGTCACAGTGACCTTGACCTTTGACCTTGACCTACATTTTGATATGTGACACATCGTGTCCGCTAATGTTTCTACTGACACAAAGAAATGTTATTTTTAAAATTTTTCTAATTTTTGGTTCAGTGACCTTTGACCTTGACCTATATTTTGGTACTGGACACTTCATAATTCCCCTATTGAATCCACTCACAAAAAATTAGAAATTTTTAATGATTTCCTGATTTTTCGGTCACACTGACCTTTGACCTCTGACCTCGACCTACATTTGGTATGCAACACATCGTTCCCCCCTAGGGCATCCACTCACCAAAAATTAGAACTGTAGATAGAAAACTGTCAATGATCAGTGATTTCCTGATTTTAGGCAACAGTGACCTTTGACCTCTGACCTCGACCTCATTTTTGGTACGCGACACATCGTCTCCACCTAGCGTATCCACTCACAAAAAATTGCAACTGTGGATAGAAAACGATCACAGATATAGACCGGACACGTACACTTCAGTGATTTCCTGTTTTTTAGGCCAGTGATCTTTGACCTGTGACCTTGACCTTCATTTTGGTACGCGACACATCGTCTCCCAATAGGGTATCCAGTCACCAAAAATTAGAACTGTATATAGAAAACTGTCCCAGATATAGACTGGACACGGGGGATGGACAGACGGACGGAAACCGCCATCACATAATACGTCCGCCTTTCGGCGGGCGTATAAAAAAATTAATCACCCTCTGAAACCATTCAAGTAACAAAGAAATAATGGATTATTTGCATGATTTTGAACCATTTTGTCAACTTCTTGTTCTAATAAATTTGATCACCCCCTGGCTTAATAGACCCAAATTTCACTCTCAGTGATTCAATTATTAGAGGGATTACTGTACTCAGATGTTTCCCTAATACAAATGATCTCCATTATGCAGAAAATGGAAGTACAATCTTACCTATACAATGGAATGAGAAGCAGTGGGCTGATCAAGTAAAACTGCATATCATTGGCCAAATACCACGTCCAACCCATACACTAGAGACAAAATACATTGAAACTGATACATTTGTACAGTGTAAAACTCAGATCCAAAAGGCAGAGGAAAACGAAAAGGGGAGAGAGGGAGGGGAGGAATTTGGTTTAACGTCACACTCAAAGTTTATTTCACTCAAATGCTGACAGCGTTGGTGGGGGAAGCCCGAGTACCCAGAGGGAATGATCGCATGTCGGCAAGTAACTGGCAAACTTCCATATATGCACCAGCAGGGCTCGTTCAGCGGTGTGAGGCTAAGGGTCACCAGCGAAGCGCCTTAGACCACTCGACCACCGAGGGCCCCTCACAGACCCAGAGTCACAAATTATTTCAATAGCTGTTTCATGCCCTTGTAGCATAAATCATAGGATATGATCATGGAGAACTTTGTCAATGACTAGGAATTGGCCCAAAGAAAGGGCCCTGGTTAGAAAAGAAAAGAAAGTATGCAATGAACAATGAGCCCTTTGCCTGAGCCTAACAATGATCCAATGTTTCCACAATGCTATGTATGAAGATAAGATAAGATAAGATGGTTTATTGCTCATTTCTGCCAGAAGGCTAAAGGCACCACATAAAAACAATGTCAGATCCACAAGATTTGTTATTCTTTAGTGTTTTAACAGCATCGGGTATCTCCTTTTCACTAATCGGCGAGTTCAGCTCAGAGGAAGGGGTTCTCTTCTCTAAATTTGCGAGTTCTATCTCTACTTCTGTTTTTCTATCATTATGTATGATTTCGGGACTCTTACTATGAAGGCCTTTATAATGCTCAAACCACGTATTAATGTCTATTTTACTCGAGCACTGCTATCCGAGTTTGCCTGTCTCAGTTTCTTGAGCGTATTCCAACATGATGAAGGGTCCTTGTTGGTGGCATCATCCAGTTCATTCAATATTTTTTGCCGATAGGACGACTTACATTCTCTTGTTTTGTTTCTGTATTGCTTATGTTTGCTGAAATATTTAGTCTTTATTTTTGGATTGAAGTTGTTCCTATTAAAGGCATTATTTAAACTGATCAGTTCCTTATGTAACTTTTTGCAGTCTTTGTCATACCATGGTTTATCAATATGGGTGGTTTTCCCATTAGATTGTCTAGTTTGACTAATCTTCTGGATACTTTTATCTGCAGCCTGAGTGAGCAGATCGCATAAGCCCCGTTCACATGCACACTTTTACTCACGTATGCAAATTTGCACCCTATGTAAAAAAATACACATGTGTATTTCTTGTCATGTGAACGGAAATACACATGTATGTATATTTGCACTTTGAGTTTATTTGCATCTGGTCAAGAGCAGGTGCAAAAGTATATTTGCACATGTGTAAATATACACATGTGTATTTTTACACAGGTGAGTAAATTGTGTGCATGTGAACGGGGCTTAAGCATCACTCAGTTGTTCCTGCTACTTCAAAGAAGAAATCTTTGAGGCAGCATGGAACCAGACACCCTCCATCCATCCGTAGCATGCTATATATACACGAATGACTCTGAAATCTCTAGTAAGACATATATGGATATGTTTTCAAATAATAATATATTTATTAAGAAAATACACTTGTCCCTCATTATAACATGGTTCGTTATAAGGCTGGTTTCAGTATAACAACTACCACTGACATGTCTCCCGGTATATCATGTATACAGCCATATGCTGCGGTTATGATTGAAGACCCGCTAGTGTCTCCAAACTTCAGCATTATAATGAGGGACAGTGTACCACATATTCTTTTGTTGCTGAATACATGCAGTGTTTGTACACCTTGACTCTCTTCAAGGTAATTGATCCTGTTTTCAAGGTGTATAAGCTCCAGTGTCACTGAAGCTATGCAGAGATATTTTCTTAATTGTTTTTTACTTCGACAAGATTATTGTTCACACTTCTTGAATAGACTTAGAATTTCCTTTTGGATTATCAATATATATATATATATATAAATATATTGCTATGATGGGGCTAATTTTACCACCCAATGGCAAAGGACAGCACAAGTTTGAGCTACAACTTGATAAAATAAATTGACAACAAGGACAGGAATTCCTGTTTTCAAGGTATTCAGCATAATTTTCTAATTGTCAAGGCCATTTAAGGCCTTGAATTCTAAATTTTCATTTTCAAGGTAGTGTACGAACCCTGGGAATAGTTTGACTGAGCCATTAGCTTAATCAAGCTACAAAGCTTGATTGAAGTTCATCTCCAACCTGATCACAGAGAGCTGTAATTTGACATAAATATAATTCAGGTGGTTTTGATTGGTGGTCATTTATTGTGGGATGTTGTTGTTGTTACAATATTTGTCTCTTCCTCAAAAATATCTGAAATTAACAAACCACAGTAAGCTAAAGATTTACACACACACATACTTTAGGTTGCCTTTATTGAATATTACTGAAAATCTGGTCAAGCTATCAGATAAGAATGATTTTAGAACAGTGTTTATCCTTGCAAATATTTGGTACACAAAATGTCATACATGTATTTGACAGAATTGTTTATTCAAACATACAAGAACTACCCAGAATGCCTTGTTTGTCATCTTTTTAATATATTCAGTTTTGATAAACAATTATTCCTCATTAATCATGGCTACATGAGGCATGCATAGCTGATCAGGATGATATGATTCATAATTCTTCTACTGAACTTGATATCAGAAATTATCGCAAACTGATATATCCAGAAAAGCTCATTCTGTTTTGCTGTAATCTGTACTCATCTGAAGATATGTTTGTCAAAAGTGACCTTTTGTCAAAATTGACAAAGTTAAAAATGTCTCAAATTATTTTTTATCAGATATTTTCTCAGATTATGAATATTATGAATATAATCTGAAGAATATGTGCACAAATTGTCAGGTTGATGTGGTTTGTTCATTTCAAGATGATGATACTTCTTAGAGGGGTATACCAATCATGTTACAACAACAACATCCCACAATGAAAGACTCTAAAATAATTAAGTTAGTGGTAATTTGACATTTTTGAAAATTATTTTTCACAGAAATATTTCACAAAGCAGCCATATATATAATAAGCCACTCAACAATATATATTGATTACATATTAGGTATCAGATCTCCAGTGCAAGTTTATTTTCAGATATTGCAACATTTCAAGACAAAACTCTGACCATACATAACCACAACAATCTAAGGAGATTGTCCACCATTATAATTGGTGAAATCAAGCAGATAGGCCACTCTGTACTAAAGCTACTGGAGTGATGTGTAGCACCTTGTTGAACTCACAAGGCAATACTCCCATTATGTGACTGGGCAGGTACATTTTTGTTCACTCACCTCAAAATAAACTTGCAGCTCTGTTGATTTCATTTACTGATCGCAATATAGCACAATAAACAATATCTCTACCCATTTTTAAAGGTCAATTTAGGTGATACATGTAGTAGTAGGTATGATGCTATTTACACAATATCTCTTGGTGGATAGCTCTCCTCCCCAAACTTTCACCACATATGCATCTGGTTATGGCCACCACAATCATATTGAAGGCATAGGGCTTGATCATATTTTCATGGTCTGTACGTTTGTGGGAAATTTTGTTCAGTCATGATAGTCTCTTGAGAAGTTAATAACATTTGCACAGTAAAACAAAAATCTCAAAATTTTCTTAGTTCAATTATTCATAATTCTTAAATTATATATCAAATTTTCTCCTTTATAAGGTGCACACAGATGTGTTTGGCTGTTCTAAGAATTTTAGCCGGCTAGTTATTGTAATGTTGTATATTCCATCACTAAAATGTGGTGTTCTGCAAGGAATTATTGAATCAAAAATATATTAGAATATCTGTCTTGTATCATTGTTACACTGTATACTCCTCAGATGTTTGTAAAACCACTTTGATTTCGGACACATTTTCAAGTTTGCAAACACGGAGAGTTAAAAATTTCTTTTAGCCTACAGACATGATAGAAGTGAGAACAATAGTGATTTTGCAATATATTACTTAATTTTTAAAAAAATTCAACAAGTAGAGGAAATTCGAATAATTAGTTAACAAATTCCATACACTGAAGTCTTTTCAAAAAAGCGCCGTATATGTATCTGGTCATGATATCAGAATCCTACTGAACTTTAGTGGTCTTGAGTAGATGTTCAAGGTCAAACTATCACAAGATTCCACAATGACATCACTTATCGCTAATACTATCTCAATTCCCCTAGCTTTAAAATATGGAGAAAGACTATACTTGGTATCAACTTTCTTAAGATGATGCCAGAACAAAAATATAGGCCTACACTTTAAGATGTAGAATCTATACAGTGACTATTATAACAACAATTGCAGTCTCACTATAATACACTTGAAAATGTTCAAACTCAGGTCTCCTCTACTCCTAAATGCAGTATAGAGACTGTTAATATTCAAGTCTAGTTTATGTAATCAAAAGAATGAAGCTGTTCGAAATTCTTGCCCAGTCACACTATGTGTGCCATACTAAGACCTCGTCTCAATATAGTTTTGCCATGCATACAGAATGAAGATGCTGACTGATATCCAAGTTCCACTATACAGAATGGATATATTTCGAATCCTAGTCCAGTCTGGTATGTCTGGCCATGTATGCCCTATGAAGACGCTCGCTATCCAAGTCCAGTTTCTCCATGCACACAGAATAAAGATAGTCGATATCCGAGTCTATAGTTTCCCCAGATATAATGATGTTTGATATCCTAAATTAGTCTCACCCTGCATGGGATGTGAAATATTCCTGTGGCTCTCAACATTCAATTCTAATTAGATGAAAGTTATTTTTTAATCCAATGAAAAGTATTTTCTGCCCAGGTAAGAACATTTTCTATTTTGTTGAAATATATTTTCTACCATGGAAATTTTTTCCCATTTCATGTAAATTATATTTTATGCTGGTGAAACTATTTTCTATGTATATTGAATGCTAAATATATATTTTTTAATTAATGGCATTTTGTACCACTTACTAGGTCCTTCCAAGTTGGTGCATGATCATAGTTCACATGAAAAAGGAGAAACATTTTATTCAAAAGCTAGGCAACTGGTTCAATGCATTCTGTAAGCCTATTTGCTTGCATTTCCAATTCTAATGCAACTTCAAGTAGTAAATAAAACTAATATTGATATTCAGTTATTTTCAGAACAAACTGAGTTTTTAAAGAGGGAGATGTTTTTTTTTTATATGGATTCTATTGGTTGTATAGATTTTTAGTTCATATCCGCTTGTAGTTTCCTATTATTTGTTCAAAAATTTACACTCTCGAGTCTCTTATAACTCGCAAATATTTCAATAATGGTTAAAACATTTATAACCTACATGGCTAAACCAGTAAGAATGCCACTCCTTTAAATAAGGGGAGAAAACCAGTCAAAAGTACTTAATAAAGAAAATATAACGAGTTGTTTCCCTTGAAACAAGCTGAGTAGCTAGCAGGTCCTCCGCCATGTAGCCTGTTTGAGAGCATACAGCATATACGCTTCCAATATCTCCTTAAATATAACTTGGAAAGTTGATATGTGTATGTGGAAAGAGACGTTCATCTGGAATTGTTGAGACAATTTGAGGAGGTTTGGGAAGCAGTAATGGGTAGTGTAACACTGGAATGTAAGTCTGTAGTTGTATATGGATTTGTGGATGATGAGGTTTATAAATCGATGAGTGGAATAGATCAAGATATCGCGTTCACAACACAGATGGGTACAATATGGGTGAGTGAAATCCAAGATGGTCAATGGCAGCCATCTTGGATTACATACTACCTCAATGAAAATCAATACCAATCGCTGTCTAACTGATGTGAAGCACCGTCTCGAGTTTGAAGTTGATTGGTCAAATTGTTGTCGAGATATCACGTTCACAAGATCCGAGACGGATGGAATCCAATATCATCAATGGCAGCCATCTTGGATTTGTACCTCAGTGAAAATCAATACCAATGGCCGTCTAATTGATGTGAAGCACATTCTCAAGTTTGAAGTCGATTGGTCGAACTGTTCTCGAGATATCGCGTTCACAAGATGTGGGATGGACAGAATCCAATATGGTCAATGGCAGCCATCTTGGATTATGTACCTCAGTAAAAACCAATACCAATGGCCGTCTAACTGATGTGAAAAACCTTCCCTAGTTTGAAGTCGATTGGTTGATTTGTTTTTGAGATATCGTGTTAACAAGATGTGGAACGGAGTGAATCCAATATGGTCCATGGCAGCCATCTTGGATTACGTATCTCAGTGAAAATCAAAACCAATGGCCGTTTAACTTATGCGAAGCACATTCTCAAGTTTGAAGTGGATTGGTCAAACTGTTGAGATATCGCGTTCACAAGATGTGGGATGGACAGAATCCAATATGGTCAATAGCAGCCATCTTGGATTACGTACCTCAGTGAAAATAAATACCAATGGCCGTCTAACTGATGTGAAGAACCTTCACAAGTTTGAAGTCGATTAGTTGAATTGTTCTCGAGATATCGTGTTCACAAGATGTGGGACGAACAGAATCCAATATGGTCGATGGCGGCCATCTTGGATTACGTACTTCAGTGAAAATCAATACCAATGGCCGTCTAACTGATGTGAAGCACCTCAAGTTTGAAGTCAATCGGTCAAATTGTTCTCGAGATATCGCGTTCACAAGATGTGGGACGGACAGAATCCAATATGGTCGATGGCGGCCATCTTGGAATACGTACCTCAGTGAAAATCAATACCAATGGCCGTCTAACTGATGTGAAGCACCTTCTCAAGTTTGAAGTCGATTGGTCGAATTGTTCTCAAGATATCGCGTTCACAAGATGCGGGACGGACGGACGGACGGACGGACGGAGGGACGGACGGAAGGACGGACGGCTGGAAATTGGTTGATTTGTTTTTGAGATATCGTGTTAACAAGATGTGGAACGGAGTGAATCCAATATGGTCCATGGCAGCCATCTTGGATTACGTATCTCAGTGAAAATCAAAACCAATGGCCGTTTAACTTATGCGAAGCACATTCTCAAGTTTGAAGTGGATTGGTCAAACTGTTGAGATATCGCGTTCACAAGATCTGGGATGGACAGAATCCAATATGGTCAATAGCAGCCATCTTGGATTACGTACCTCAGTGAAAATAAATACCAATGGCCATCTAACTGATGTGAAGAACCTTCCCAAGTTTGAAGTCGATTAGTTGAATTGTTCTCGAGATATCGTGTTCACAAGATCTGGGACGGATGGAATCCAATATGGTCAATGGCAGCCATCTTGGATTACGTACCTCAGTGAAAATCAATACCAATGGCCGTCTGACTGATGTGAAGAACATTCCCAAGCTTGAAGTTGATTGGTGGAAATGTTCTTGAGATATCGCGTTCACAAGATGTGGGACGAACAGAATCCAATATGGTCGATGGCGGCCATCTTGGATTACGTACTTCAGTGAAAATCAATACCAATGGCCGTCTAACTGATGTGAAGCACCTTCTCAAGTTTGAAGTCAATCGGTCAAATTGTTCTTGAGATATCGCGTTCACAAGATGTGGGACGGACAGAATCCAATATGGTCGATGGCGGCCATCTTGGATTACGTACCTCAGTGAAAATCAATACCAATGGCCGTCTAACTGATGTGAAGCACCTTCTCAAGTTTGAAGTCGATTGGTCGAATTGTTCTCAAGATATCGCGTTCACAAGATGCGACGGACGGACGGACGGACGGAAGGACGGACGGAGGGACGGACGGAAGGACGGACGGAAGGACGGACGGCTAGCATTTCCAAGTCCTCCCACCACTTCGTGGCGGAGGACAATAAACCAAGGTCAAGGCCATAAAGATGTCAACAGCGTGTCCACTTGTGCTTTTCGTCTTTGTCGACTGATTTATCGGAGGGTTTACGAAGATTAAACACAACGAAGGCTTCTGTGACGATCTTTTCTGGAGAGAAGTTGAAATAAATTTAGACTAGAAGGTAGGCTTATAACACATTAATTCATTTTCAAGTTGATAACCAAGACGACCATTGTCAACTCGACTTTGCAATTTGGATTCAAGCTGGAAGAGATCAATCTGGTCAAGTTCTATCGTTTGTAACAGTAAAATTTCAGTTTCCGCGTCCACAAAACTTGAACACACTCAAGCACTAACGTTTTATCTTCCATTTCGCATGCCTAGTGTTAAAACTGGTGAAATACTTTCAAAATAATAAGAGAAAGACGTCTAGAATTTGATCACTTCCGGGTTCGCCCAGACTCATCCACGTGTCTCGCTAATCGTGCACGAGCCATTTAATAGTCGTTAATACACCCCCCGGAGGTGTATTAAATTTAATCGCGTATTAGGGATATTTAATAGCGGTATTAAGGTAATCGCGCTTCGAACAACAGGTTAATCGGAGTATTAAATTTAAACCTTGGGTTAGGCAGATTTAATCCTAGATTAGCGCTAATAGCGCTTCGAACAACCGGCCCCTGGATACTTTTATCTGCAGCCTGAGTGAGCAGATCGCATAAGCGTGCTGTACAAATATCAATATCAGAGTCTGGTTGATATAGACTTTCTAGCATATTAGAAGTATTAACTAATGGTATAAGGCTATTAATAAAATTTGAGCTTTTTTCCCGGTCCCAAATGTACCTGGGGGGTAAGGGGTGCGCTTTTAGATCTCCACTGACCAGTCTTAAGTTTTACAGATATTGGTTTATGATCAGACATACATGTAAACGGATGTATATTCATTTCCAGTACAGACTGCATCAGATTACTATTCACAATAATATAGTCAACAACGCTACTTCCATATTCCTGTATGCAGGTGATTTCACCAAATAGATCTCCCGGTGATCGACCATTTAGTATTCTACACTGATGAGACATACAGAATTCAAGAAGCTTCCTACCCATATATTTCACTAATTGGGTCCATAATGTTTCTGTTTATTACTGGATCACTCTTATAGAAGTCAGGGACTGGCACATAAGTTAGTGTACCCGTCATCAATAATGAAATCTGGTAACATACCAGTTCGTGTATTTAAATCACCACAGATCATAATGTCTCCCCTGCCACTATATATGGTAGTATCCTCGACAAGTTTGTCAAGAAGTTCAATGCTGAATTCCCTACCGAAGGTGGAATTATTTGGAGGGATATAACATATATACAGACATAAATGTCCCTGTCCAAACAAAATGTCTTTTTGCAAAGTTTGACCCAGATTGCGGATTCACATATATTATTATTTACTGGGGACACACCATCTACAATGTCATCCCTTACGAGCAGGGCCACTCCACCTGAGCCTTTTCGGGCTCGTAGATGCTAAGCCTGTTTTTAAAGTGCTTCAGAGTGAAACCTGGAATGGAAATATCGGAATCCTGAACAGCATGTGTCTCAGTTAAACCAATGATATCCAGAGAGTTGCATAAATTAGACATAAAAGATGAGTGTATTTTGTTTTGCCGAATTCCATGTAAATTTTGAATCAGGCCATTAATATTCCATACCCCAATTCTTAAGGAGTTATTCGAGGACATTGCAGATAGGATGTAAGCACAAGATTAAATGTAGAGTGGAAATATCGCAGGGACTGGGTAAAAGGTTAGATGTCTGTCAATACATGCTTATCAGCATACTAAGGTCAACAACAACAGTAAGTACGCGAATAGTACTAAGTCTTGCGAATGTACAACTATAGTACATGATCATGCAAATATAGCACATAAAAAATTATTATCTCCCTTGATTCCTGGGGATGCTGGTATCACAGATATTTAATAGGTCTAGTCCACAATTTGATAGAGGTATCCAATATGATAATTGCATAATATAGCAACAATGCATGTTAATCATAACAAAATAGTAAAGTATCACTGACGAAGATACTGCTCTCAACTGAGATAATTTACAGAATATGGCACATGGAATTAGCACCGTCTGTACATGTAGATAACAGTATAACTGGTTTGGACCTACAGTCCCAACTGGATTAAAGCATCCATGCATACATGTAGAATTGATGATGAGTTAGATTAATAGTATTAATGCTCATAGTCAGATATAACATTTCTGTGTCATGTGATATTTTGCGAGGCATCTTATGGCACTATGATATATCACAGACTAAAATTCACATGTTGGTATATCAACAGGGGTTATAAAATATGGCATGTACATGTATGTATTTAGCACCATCTATTAATTACAAGTTACATATCAGTAGCACTATTTTGGATCTTCAACACAATTAGGTCAAGGTCATCCATGCATAGAATTGATATTAAATTATATTGTAGTGTTACTGTTCCTAATCAGATATGAAATTTTCAGATCGTGTGCCATTTTATTAGAAACATTAAATTAAAATCGGAGAAGCAACTGCGTATTTAATGGTATTCTTGTCCACTAAAAGCCCTGACAGAGAATGTATCTGTCATGCGTCAATCCAAACTGTATGATACTTTCGTTGCTTTATAGCATAAAATTACAAAAACAATGAAATTAAAAATTACATATCTTAAATGCACGATTTAAGATATTTATCCACATTAAACATTAATAACTCATCTAATCACAAACATACTGATAAGACTTATAAATTTGGACGCCGATGAATTTATATAATTGATTGCGCGCATGCCGAAAAGCGCAGATTTTCGGTTTAGATATATTCATGCCTCGAGTTCCAAGCCAATATATTACATGTAGGTATTAGATTAACCACATAATGTTACTATAAGTATATCGAGAACCCTAGTTCCAGGATCGAGGATTATGGTAATCATATCCTCTGTATGAGTAACCGTCAATGTCAGTGTAGTCATAATAGTCATATGAGTATCCAATCCTTTTTGTTGTATAGTAATCACCATATGGTTCCCCATATTTCCCCTTGACTGGTACACAGAGGAATGTTGTGTTTCTACATTCTGATATACTCCTGAGGTAGCATGGTGTCGTTGGGAGTTCTGTTCTCTCAGCAGGCGCCCATGGTACCATCACTGCATCGGTTCAAATTTAGGCTTCTGTAACCATTAGCTCTGGATCCTGAAGGCCGGAGGGGCCTCCCGAAATTGCAAACCTGTTGGTTTACATTGAAGGTGCGGTCACATTGGTTAACCGCACATACTGCACTTATGATGTTTCCAGCGAGTATCTTTGTGCCCGCAGCAGACAGGTGGAGTTTATCCGTCATGAAAAATCGGTCATTTACACAGCCTCTGGATGACAAGTTGTTGTGATCGATAAAGGAGATATTCACATGGTTGATAAATTTATCTTCAAGGATAGAGTTCAGAAGAGAGCGACTGACATCAAGTTTCCTTTCCCCTACCGGTGCCAGCTTAGAGATGAGGAAGGATGCACCTGGGTAGGCCACTGTTAGCCTGTCTATCTGGCTGGTGTATTTGTTCGCACACAAATCTACAGATTCTCCATTGCGCAAGTTATTGATGCCAGTATGGAGGACAGCTGTATCCCCATCCATAAAGCCAGCATCTTCAAGAGAGGTCGATATATCCTCAATCTTTGAGGTACCGTACGCGTGACAGAAGTTGGGGATTCCACACTTTTACTGATAAGGAGAGGTTTCACATGTTTGGTAATTGAACTACCAGTAATAATCACCTTGTGGTTCCCACTGATCTTTGGTTTTCCGTGTACTCTCCCAGCAAGTACTTGATGTACTGCTTCCACTGGATGGGACGTTTCTTTACAAGCAGCAGCCACACTCTGGTTCTGGTGTAAATTGCCTGATGTTTCCACTGGCCCAGTTCCTATGCTGCCAGTACATGTATCTGCGGACACGGTTTGGTTTCTACTATTGGCTTATTTTTTGGAAGGTACCAGTGGTACTGTCTCTTGTGCTAAGGCTAATGGCGAGAAACGAGAAGGGGTTGCTAAGCCCAGTGGTGTAGCAACTGCGCAGCATATGATCTAGCGCTCTTCTTGGGGAATATGAACGCTTCATCCGTAGATGGATTTTGCAGGGGGAGGCTTTGTTGTAGCGCAGTGAGCCGTTGTTTACTCGCATCATCATTTTTTTTCAGGTGGGTGATAATTGATGTAATTTGAGTATTTAACTCCCCTTTCAAATCTGTCAAAGTATCCTGTGTCTTAGCCTCTAGTTGATGTAGGACGGCAGCTCCACTGCATGTATTCTCCACTGGTTTAGGGATTTTTTTCTCCAGGCTCAGGGTTTCCTCCGTCATCATTGCAGTGTTGTTAACCAGTTTGGGTAGGCCGGCTACTATATCTTGAATGATGGATTGGGAGGTTTTAAGATCATGCACATCACTTGCAATCACGCGGCAGTATTGGGATAGGTTTTCGATAGCCTCAAGTACAGCATTAGTGGTTGATTGAGCATGTGTGGTTGCATCCCTATTTTCATTGTTAATGGCCGGCATGTTCGGAACTGTAATATTATCCTGCCCTGGACCCGTGTCGTTGGCTGCCACATGTAATGTTCTAATCAGTTCTTCAGTGGCTGTAGTGAGATGGTCGGCCAGCTCGGGGCAGGGCCACAAAATTTTTCGCATTTAAATTTCCTACTGGAGTTAAGATATTTAGATAGCTCATATGCGGGTAAGCTAGTACACAAGTAATGGATCCAAGAGTCACAGAAGTCACATTGTATCATTGTGATGTCTTCCGGTTTAGAGCATATCTGACACAACATTGTTGCCTGGTTGATATGTAGGTCGACAGTGTCACTCCCAGTTTGTGGAGGTTGTTGTTGCTGGGCGCCGCCATCTTGTTTTTCCCAGCTGGCGTTAGGTACAGAGTCATTATTTGCATGAAATACATCGAAATTGACAAAGCCCGCAGGAGAGTAGTAAAGAATAGGAGCCAAGTACAGCCATAGTATACCCGTGTGTGGAATGAGTCATGAATGAAATTTTCCTCAAATCCTCACAATTGCAACCGTTTATCCTCCCCAAATGATTCTTTACTCCTCCCAATATTGTATAGTTGGAAAACGGTTGCAATTGTGATGATTTGAGGAAAATTTCATTCATGACTCATTCCACACACGGGTTACTATGGCTCCTATTCTTTACTACTCCCGGTTTCGACTTACCCGTCATTGTTATTAGGTGAAAGCACGGGCTAAATGTCTAGATTTTATATGGAAGCGATACCCAATAAGTTATTACTGATTGTGCGTGCAGAATAATCAGCCCGACACCCAGTCCGATGCGTATTTTCCACTCAAAGTTGGGAGAGCAAAATTGGCAAGTCTGCACCGACGGCCATTACCAGATGTTCTAACAAGAGTTCTAACTGTATGAATGAACGTCCATTAATTTCATTTCCAAGCTTCCGTCTGTGATTCTAATATTATTGTCAGATCCTGGAGATAGTCAAAGACTAGGAATTGGCCAAAGAAAGGGTCCTGGTTAGAAAAGAAAAGAAAGTATGCAAACTGAGCACTGTAGCCTGATCCTGGAGGGCAGATTGGCCAAGACTTACACCGACCAAGAAGTCCACAATAGCTTAGCACTTCCTGTATAAAATGCAAAGTTACCTGGTTGAGATCTCCATAGCTGGGATAGAAGTTGTTGATATAAAGTAGATTTGGCCACCAGTATTGGTCACACAAGGCCACAGAAGGCATTTGTTCTACGATCTTTCTTGACGGTCCATCAGCAAGATGCAGCAAGAATGTGGAAAAAATCATGATGCAGAAAGCCAGTGCCGGGGTGAGCCTGGAAATAACAGTACATTTATATGAAAATTATATGTGAATGTAGAAATCAATGCAATATTAGCCATCTTATTACTAATCAAATCTGAACATTCTCTCAGAGATTAATCCTTACGTACATCAATAATCCAACCACCCTATTAAAATTAAATCATCCACAATAGTGTCGACAAAATGCGATCAGCTGTACAATCAGCTGTACAATCATTAAAATATAGAAGAAATAAAGCTTTATCAGCAGGATTTCAGACCATTTTATCAACTTCCTGTTCTGATAAATTTGACCACCCCCGATACTACGTTGGAAAATTTCACTTTCTGTTATTACTAGAGGATCTACCATACCTCTTTAAGTTTATGAACCTACATGTATGCACTATGGGAGATTTGCCAAACAACCAAATTTGGAAAGACTCCTTCAGGTTTTAAAAAAATTTAACTTGGCCCACAGGTGGTGCTAGCTATGCTAGAAAACCATTCCCAAGCGATATCTTGATGCAAGGTACCCACATAACAAATTTCGAAAGAATCCATTTAGGTTTAAACAGCCACTGTCTGAAAATGAAGACGGATGGCAGGATCCCAATACTATAGTCCCCCTCAGGCCTCTAGCCCTTACGAGTATGGGGACAATTATGAATTTAAATTCTGCTTATTCTGATTGGCCAAGTTTGTCATCAAACAAGATTTTCAGCGAATCAAAGAGCTATTGAAGAAATGCACTCTCTTTTTCAGGCTATTTCCTCATCTCTCTTTCTAAACCACAACAGATTATTTCAGACATGGCAGTTTGACTAACGTCACAGGACCTACGAAGTAGAGTTGGCATTAGGACTCCGATGCGCACTGAACTCTTGGAAATCCCCTCCTTCCCCCCCAAGTTGAAATCCTGCCTATATTAAGATGGGCACGTGATTTTCATCAAAAATCACCAGAAATTTTCATCAAAAGTAGGTAAGCTCAGAACTTGCTGGCAAGTCCCCTAATGCACTTTCATGCCAAAAATCAAGGTTCTAATGTCAACGTTTCTCCTTATTTTGCCGACGAAAGGACTCGGATGGACTGACTGACTGATTACCGGACAATTTGCAAATGAGCGCTTACTTCGTAGGAATATATTTCCATACCTCCAGAATCTATGTACAATAAACATGACCCAGTTGATACGTCCGTTCCTCTCCATCATGAGATTCAATGTGAGGTAGGCTACCAGCAATCCACTAAATGAAAGAATGTATCAAAGTTAACATATGTTAATCAAATAGTATGTAAAATATTAACTGCTCAGTATAATGCTGAAGTTTGGAAACAAAAGATTGACCGCACTATATAGGTGAGCCACACTATAGGGAGTCTTGATACATATTACGGCTATACACTGAGCGACATATCAGTGACAGCGATATACTGAAATCTGCCTTATAATGAACCATCTTATAATGAGGGACAAGTGTATATAAATACAGGAGGAGGGGAACTTACAAAATTTGCAAAATAATAGAGAAATTTGCTGGAGATATCAGGACCATGAACTGTCCTATAATTCTAAACCGCACTGCGGTGGTCTAATGGTTAGAGCGTCAGCCTCATAAGCGGTAGGTACTGGGTTCGATCCCAGGCCGGGTCATACTGAAGACTTGGAAAATGGAACTTGTTGCTTCCTCACTTACGCTCAGCATTAAGAGGATAGAACAAAGACGAGTTCGCTCGGTGTCAGTATAATGCGACTGAGCGGGGTGTCATGTCTGCCTACGGCAGGATATTTCAGTGGGACAGCACTATAAAAATGGCAGCATTAGGTCTGCTCTGTTACAAATAGGTATTGGGAATTGGAGATACATGAACCATACATCACAAGGGGTAGAATTTGAACTGGGCCAAGTAAGTCATATAAATGTGGAGAGCCTAAATTCATAAAGCTGAATAGATATGGCAATAACTTCAATCTTTATAATATAAGTCAAGTTATGTTATATCAGAAAGGTCAATAACCAGTTACATATGTAGTATGAATTTGGAGAGCCTAAGTAATTAATGCAGTGGAATTATTCAAAACTAGGTTGAACTATATCATATGACGTTCTAACTTCTATAAATAAAGTGACGCAGTGAGGTCAGACATTCTCTCATTCTGTTCAGAGGTGTTGTAATGAAAACAATAATGCTTGGGCCAATAGGACCTTTCCCAGTTTAAAAAGTAAAGTATGACAACCTGTGCATTTCTTTTAAGTTATAATAGTTATAAATGCGTACAATACAGTACGTATTAAAGGTTATACCAAATGACTCCATACTACTTTGCATTAAAACATACCCAGTAGTGTTCCAAACAACAAATTAGTATTATTTTCTCGAGTAATGTTGTCGAAGTGGGTTTTAGGACACGAATAGCACACATGTGGGGGGAAACGTATTGGAGCCGTGACCTCTGGTGCACGACGTCACAACCTGATTACGATTGCGCCCTAAACATCATAGTCTATGACGTCGGGCGTTGTTACGAAAGATTCACCCAACTGTGAGAGTTCTAGCATGATGCCCCTGACATTTTGACGTCACAACAGGCATTTGAGCGTGATCGTAATCAGGTTGTGACGTCACAGGTCAAGCGGTCACAGCTTTCGCCGTTTTGAAAGGGGCATGAAATTGTCGCACTTTACTGCTGCTATTTCCAACCTTGGGCAGTTTGAAAACATACAAAAATGCAACACAAGTCTATATAATCACCTCTACAACAATTTAGCACAAAAAAGTAGCAGATTTTGAGACCATTATGTATAACCTTTAATGCTGAGAGTTAGATACATGTACCTGAGGAAGAAGAATGAGTCCACAGAGAATGTGGCGTTACCGACGGCCTGAAATGTGAACCGACTGATGACATCAGGCAGGATCGCTAGATTATCTGAAACCAAACAGAGTGTAATATGTGAGGATCAGACCAGGATGGCGTACATATAATCATCTTCACAAGTCCAGATACATTGTAAATCTTAAATATTTGCAGAGGGTTACCTGGACAGTTTTGGTGATTCGAATGAGTTCTCGAGTCATTACCTCTATTATACAATCTCGAATATTTCATCCCCCGCAGTTGTTTTGAATTAGCATGTTGTTATCCCAAGCCTGTGGTATTGCTTTAACTCTAGATGTTGTTTTCAGCGTGACATCAAAGTGTTTATGCTCGCGATGATATTCAAACCTAGACCACGCAGTGGATTGGCGTAATCAGCTAGTTTAGAATGTTAACTGATTGGTGTGATTCAGAGGAAACCCCTTGATCTATTTATATCCAGAGCGGCTATGGGCAACTAACCAAATCAGTGTATCAATCCTAAGAGATTGGTTGATACACTGGCTCACGTGGATGACATAATAGGTCACATACCACAGAAATACAGCAAATTTCACGCTATGCATGCTTGTAAACGACATAATGTTTTCCCTGCATGCCAAAAAGCAGTACTCAGGCACCACAAATGGTAACCTTCAAAGGAATGCTATTAAGGGGTGACTAGAAATAAACATGCAGCTGGATAGAATAAATCCCACCCATACCCTTGGCATTTGAATATTTGCTGAAATGGAGGTGGGAAAAAATTAAGAAATATCTCTTTGTTTGGCAAACACTAGATTTTGGGGTTTGGGAATTTAAAATCAACAGAAACATTTACATCTGTACCTTCCTTTATCATGATCCACCCAAACCCACTGATCTTCCTTGATTGTCATCTATCCAGTACCATTTATCTCCCCTGATTGTCATCTATCCAGTACCATTTATCTCCCCTGATTGTCATCTATCCAGTACCAGTTATCTCCCCTGATTGTCATCTATCCAGTACCAGTTATCTCCCCTGATTGTCATCTATCCAGTACCAGTTATCTCCCTTGATTGTCATCTATCCAGTACCAGTTATCTCCCTTGATTGTCATCTATCCAGTACCAGTTATCTCCCTTGATTGTCATCTATCCAGTACCAGTTATCTCCCCTGATTGTCATCTATCCAGTACCAGTTATCTCCCCTGATTGTCATCTATCCAGTACCAGTTATCTCCCTTGATTGTCATCTATCCAGTACCAGTTATCTCCCTTGATTGTCATCTATCCAGTACCAGTTATCTCCCTTGATTGTCATCTATCCAGTACCAGTTATCTCCCCTGATTGTCATCTATCCAGTACCAGTTATCTCCCCTGATTGTCATCTATCCAGTACCAGTTATCTCCCTTGATTGTCATCTATCCAGTACCAGTTATCTCCCTTGATTGTCATCTATCCAGTACCATTTATCTCCCTTGATTGTCATCTATCCAGTACCGGTTATCTCCCCTGATTGTCATCTATCCAGTACCAGTTATCTCCCCTGATTGTCATCTATCCAGTACCAGTTATCTCCCCTGATTGTAATCTACCCATTAACAATGATCTCCATAGATTGTGATCATCCCAGAAAACACTTGTTTGTTTTAAACTTATTTATTGTACAATAATGTACATGGGATTAGGGACAAGTTCTTGCAACTTATTCTCCCTTCTCCCTACAGAGGTATATATATACAGTATTTTCCAACACAAACAATTAAGATCAAGAATACTTAATTAAGCATACACGTGATGTGCATATGATTTGGTTAAACTGAATTTCTGTGGCAAAGTTTTAACTAAATATAATATAAAAGGTCTATTAAGCTGTAGTGTGTGGTCAAAATAGAAATAATAGTGGATACAATATGTTAATTCTACTACCTGGGTCTCACAGTTGAGAAGGCCTACTAGTAGACACAAGCTAAAATCTCTTGCTGTCGTGAATAAATTTTAGGACAGACTTGCACATACCAACATTGACTTCTTTTGCAAACGATTCATTTCCAAACAGTATATCATGAAGTGTAAAATTTGAAGGCAGCTCGTTATGCAATACTGTTCTTGGAATATTATATAACGGACAATGTAAGAAATAATGATTGGCATCCTCTCTTGGTTCTCCACATCTACAGAACGACGTAAAAGATAAATTTCGCTTAACTAGATCCGAATTCAATTGACTGCATTGGTGTCTTAGTTGGGTAAGTACAATGTTAAGTTTTCGCGAACCATGAAGATTATACTCTGGTGGGCTAATTTTATTTGATAATGCGCGTTGAAAAGCAGACACGGATGGTTTGTTTCGTACATTATGGGTGAGTTTATTCCACTCTTGAATTCCAGAAGGGATGAATGATTTTTTTAGAGTGTTCAAGCGTGTTCTGGGAGTTACATAATTTGAAGTGTTCCTAAGATTATATGGGGTAGTTTGGCCTACTAATGGAGTTATTATATCGTTTATATATTCTGGGCTCTCCCCATTATGTATTTGGTACATTAGTTTTAGTTTGGCATTTCGGCGTCTACTAGCCAGAGTCCCCCACCCAGTTTCCATTAATAAGGTTTCAATCTTCGCATAAGCAGGAAGACCAGTGACGATTCAGAAAACACTTATCTCTTTCTATTTTGATCTATCCAGAAATGTTTATCTCCCTTGATTGGGATCTACCCAACATTGATGACCCTTGATTGTGATCATCTCATACCATCTAAACCTCAATTGAGATCAACTCAGAAACATTTATCACCCTTCATTGTGATATACCCAGAAACATTTATCTACATTTATTGTGGTGTTTTTGTTTGTTTTAAACTTATTATATTGTCTTCAAAACAAATGGATTGGGGACAAGTTCTTCCAACTTAGTTTCCCCTCTCCAAATATAGGTAAAACAAATTTTGTTAAGAAAGTCAAATAACAATTTTTAAACTTATACGACTTTACAGTCTCGTTAACTTGTGCATATCTCCAAGTGCAGATCTAACAAATTTATTAAAGGAAGTCACAGATCACTATTTGAACATATACATTATTACAGTAATAATAGACAAATGTGAAGGCTACACGTGCAAGGATTGGCGTCTTGGTTTTAAGGATAATAAGAGGCACCCTGGTCCACTTCATTGAAACAAACATCTAGCTGAGTCGCTGACTATCTTTGATAAATTTTTGGACAGCATTAAATACTTGGGTATTGTTAGTTAGCGAGAGAGATGGACTGCCCCACAACAATTGATAGACATTCGTATTTGGCGGTATAGTATCAAGTAATTCCTTTCTTATATTTTCGTAACGCGGACAATTATAATAAATAATGTTCGGCATCCTCTGTTGGTTCCCCACATGCGCAATGTCCGGTTGACCACAGCCGTGTCGTAACTTCGTTTGACATATATTCATTTTCCTGTATCCAACCGAGTAGTACACAGGGGTCATTGTGTCATCCCAGAAAACTCTTACCTCCTTTGATTTGGATCTATCAATAAACATTTATCTCGCTTGAATGTAATCTACCCGACATTGATATCCCTTGATTGTGATCATCCCACACACCATTTATCACCCTCAGCTGTGATGCACTCAGAAACATTTATCACCTTGTGACATACCCATTAATAATTATCTCCCAGCCCTTGATTGTGATCAACTCAGACCCTTGTGATCTAACCAGGGACATTTATCTCCCTTGATTGTGATCTATCCAGACCCTTGTGATCTAACCAGGGACATTTATCTCCCTTGATTGTGATCAACTCGGACCCTTGTGATCTAACCAGGGACATTTATCTCCCTTGATTGTGATCTATCCAGACCCCTGTGATCTAACCAGGGACATTTATCTCCCTTGATTGTGATCTATCCAGACCCTTGTGATCTAACCAGGGACATTTATCTCCCTTGATTGTGATCTATCCAGACCCCTGTGATCTAACCAGGGACATTTATCGCCCTTGATTGTGATCTATCCAGAAACATTTATCTCCCGTGATTGTGATCTATCCAAAAACATTTATCTCCCTTGATTGTGATGTATCTGGAAACTTATCTGCTGGATCGTCATCTGGAAACATTTATCTCCCTTGATTGTGGTCTGTCCAGAAACATTTACCTCCCTTGATTGTGATCTATCTGGGAAACAGTTATCTCCCTTGATGGTGGTCTACCAGAAACATTTATATTCCTTGATTGTATCTATCTGGAAAGATTGATCTCCCTTGATTGTGGTCTATCCAGAAACATTTATCTCCCTTGATTGTGATATATCCGGAAACATTTATCTCCCTTGATTGTGATGTATCTGGAAACATTTATCTGCTGGATCGTCATCTGGAAACATTTATCTCCCTTGATTGTGGTCTGTCCAGAAACATTTACCTCCCTTGATTGTGATCTATCTGGAAACAGTTATCTCCCTTGATGGTGGTCTACCCAGAAACATTTATATTCCTTGATTGTGATCTATCTGGAAAGATTGATCTCCCTTGATTGTGGTCTATCCAGAAACATTTATCTCCCTTGATTGTGATATATCCGGAAACATTTATCTCCCTTGATTGTGATGTATCTGGAAACATTTATCTGCTGGATCGTCATCTGGAAACATTTATCTCCCTTGATTGTGGTCTGTCCAGAAACATTTACCTCCCTTGATTGTGATCTATCTGGAAACAGTTATCTCCCTTGATGGTGGTCTACCCAGAAACATTTATTATCTCCCTTGATTGTGATATATCCGGGAACGTTTGTCTCCCTTGATGGTGATGTATCTGGAAACATTTATCTACTTGACTGTCATCTGGAAACATTTATCTCCCTTGATTGTGGTCTGTCCAGAAACATTTATCTCCCTTGATTGTGATCTATCCGGAAACCGTTATCTCCCTTGATTGTGATTTATCCGGAAAAATTGATCTCCCTTGATTGTGATCTATCTGGAAACATTTATCTCCCTTGATTGTGATCTATCTGGAAACATTTAGTTTATTTCAAGTGCAACAAGCTGATGAACTTCTTGACAGCTGGGTGTCGACTGTCAAATTTAAGCTATGCATGAGTGTACAAATAAAGTGACGATTTTGCTTTTTTATCTGCCAATTGAAAGCAGTGCTCAGGCTTTGCAAATAGTCCCCACAGAGAAGCCTGTTAATGAACAGTGAATTGAAATAGAATTTGCAGTTGAATAGAACATGTGCCATACTTGCCAACCGTATCACTGGCCTTTGATTATTCATTGCAGCGAAGGTGGAAAAATTTGAGAACATTGTGGTCTTTGGCAGGGATGACGTGTAGGGGTTAACGGATTGGGACTATTTTTCCTTTTGGCAGTCTGAAGCCTAGTAACATTTATTACCATAGCTTTGATCATCCCAGAAGCATTTATCTCCCTTGATTGTGATCCATCCAGAAACGTTTATCTCCCTTGATCGTGATCCACTCAGAAACATTTATCTCCCTTGATTGTGATCCACCCAGAATTTTGCGGTTGCACAACTCTTCATCATGTACCTTCACATACATGACCTACATTCTTGTCAATTCAGTAATGTGTCCCATGATTGTGATATAATCAGACAATTACCTCCCCTATCTCAAAATATCAACTTATTTTTCCAAATTTCGAAGATCATTGACATAAGAGGTACAAACAGCATAATAGTATTGACATGTTGACAAAAGCGTGCATCCTGGTCTTACCCATAAATATCTCACTGAAGCCAAAACTATGGCCCTGAATGACCCACCACATGCTGAGAACACGAATCCCATTGATGGCTGTCAGATTTCCGTGGGCGGTGTGCGTGTTGAACAATTTCTTCCCATTAGTAATAATGGAGAAAGAAATTATGAACTTTTCAACTACAGATGGATTACCTGGAATTGAAAATACATTGTAACATAAATGGTTGTCCATATATTTTAACTAGCCATTTGCTCTTGCAATTCCTTTAAATTTTAACATAATTCTGGGCAATTTGAGTCACTTGAAGGAAATATAGGTAAAACATAACTCTAATATAGCATGGGCGTCACACAGATTTCTTGAGAAATGTTTCCATTTCATTTCCTATGTTTACTGATTAAAGAGCCCAGTACCGTACTGTCCAACACAGGCAATTATCATGCTCGCTGAGTGGGGTCATTCACACTCCATGGCCCCCCCTCCTCCAGTGATACTCTTGTATAGGTATAATCAGATATAATGTACATCTAATATAACAAACAAAGGCATCAGTTATATCCAATGTACCCAAATATTACCAGTACCCATACTTCTCTAAATAACTGTCTAAACCTGAAAAACTCACGTTCAGACATCTTTAGTCCCAATTTGTCCAATCGATCATACGATCCAGTCGCTGATCCCGTCAGTAAACCAGTCTTCTCCCCAGAATTGTTTTTCGATGCATTCAGCGAACCATAACCATCCTCAGCCTTGAATTTATCAGGTAAGGTTATATCAGAATTTCCGTAAGAGTTGACATAATCCCAGACTGTACCCACTATCAGAAGGAGGAAAAGTATACCACAGACCACGCTGAAAATAAATGAAAGAAACATTCAGTTTCAAATCTGTTTATTTCGCAACAGATTATACGACTTTTGTATAAAACAAATTCAAGGTTGAAGAAGGAGCATTCATCAGGTGTATGTGACTGAACTAAGGGAAGTAATAAATACTGTCACCCTTTCAAACAATCAGACAAAATACAGCATCCTTCAGAATTTTGAATTTTGAGAAGAGTCGGAATAGGCTGAAGAAACGAAATGCTGGAAGTACGACATGACTTCCACAGCAATGAAGTTTGTGTACAAAACTTATATAGTTAGCAATAAATTGACTATATGACTTCTACAGTTAGCAATTAGGTATGACTATATGACTTCTACAGTTAGCAATAAAGTGTGACTATATGATTTCTACAGTTAGCAATTAGGTATGACTATATGACTTCTACAGTTAGCAATAAAGTGTGACTATATGACTTCTACAGTTAGCAATTAGGTATGACTATATGACTTCTACAGTTAGCAATAAAGTGTGAATATATGACTTCTACAGTTAGCAATGAAGTATGCCTATAGGACTTCTACAGTTAGCAATGAGGTGTGACTATATGACTTCTACAGTTAGCAATTAGGTATGACTATATGACTTCTACAGTTAGCAATGAGGTGTGACTATATGACTCCTACAGTTAGCAATAAAGTGTGACTATATGACTTCTACAGTTAGCAATGAGGTGTGACTATATGACTTCTACAGTTAGCAATGAGGTGTGACTATATGACTTCTACAGTTAGCAATGAGGTGTGACTATGACTTCTACAGTTAGCAATGAGGTGTGACTATATGACTTCTACAGTTAGCAATTAGGTGTGACTATGACTTCTACAGTTAGCAATGAGGTGTGACTATATGACTTCTACAGTTAGCAATGAAGTATGACTATATGACTTCTACAGTTAGCAATGAAGTATGACTATATGACTTCTACAGTTAGCAATGAAGTATGACTACATGTATATGACTTCTACAGTTAGCAATGAAGTATAAATATAAGAGTTACAGTTAGCAATAAGGTATGACTATAGGACTTCTACAATTAGCAACGAGGTATAACCATAGAACGTCATCACTCTTTTCATGATGACAAAATAAACTGCCAAAATACTGAGTCAAATTGAATCTTACCATTTTCAGATTAACATTACATTTTTGTGTCCAAAATCAAACATATGCGTGGAACACAAGGGTGAAGGATTTCACAACTTCTACAGTAAGCAACGAAGTATGACTAGTTAGCAATGAAGTATGACTATACGACTTCTACAGCTACCAATGAAGTATGACTATACTACTTTTGTAGTTATCAATGAAGTATGACTACACAACTTCTACAGTTACCAATGAAGTATGACTATATAACTTCTACAGCTACCAATGAAGTATGATTACACAACTTCTACAGCTCCCAAAGAAGTGTGACTATATGACTTTTGTAGTTAGCAGGAGTGAGTGAGTGAGTGAATAGAATTCAACGTCACTTTCAACAATATTTCAGCTATATCGCGAGGAACCAATTAAGCACCACCCAGACAAGTTGTGTTCCTGTTAATTCAAAGAAGAAATCTTTGAAGCAGATGGAATCAGGCACTCTCCATCCACCCTATAAAACACTGAGGACAGCATACAAGACACAGACCGGACACTTACATGCTGCAATAAAGACAAGTGATATTACAGTGCTAGACATCACATTATCAAGTTCTTGTTGCTTCTCAGCAAAATGCATTGAAGCAACAGCACAACTGCAAATCTCCTTCTTCATTCGAATCTCCATTAAATATTCCCCAATGGTCAAAAGATCATCCACGAGTACTCACAGTGGTCTAAATCATCAGCACTCCATTCGTGTATCATTGACAGATGGTCAATTACAGGGAGAGGGTAACTGTACTAGGTGTAGGTACCTAACTTACTATCAATGGATGATTCACATATGGTTGTTTTGAGATCTGATTTTCTTATGAAATGATGTCATTGTCCATGTGAGGTCACCCCAAGGTTAACCAACAGTACACAATTCCACAAACATCGAAAATTCTATCACACCCCATGTGTTTTATTATTACATTACATTACATTATTACATGTGAAGAAGGAAGCCCAGGTGGGATCTAATTCCAATAGATCCTAACTAACAATCAATCGGTGTGGATTATGTGACATCTTAATTTTCTTCACGTGTCCAGTTGAACTCGCCCAGAAGGGTAATAGGATTGAAATGGATATCAACATTTATCTTCTCCCTGTATATCTTGTTGAACATCCTTTAATGGCATTTTAGCACACACCCTTCCCTGTCATACAGTGGACTCTCCAATCCATGTCGATTTCAGGCATGCGACTTGCAGGTGTACTTGCTTCGATTAATTGGTGGGCCAAAGCATTTTTGTCGGGTATAGGGGTGTTAATCCACTTTTAAATGCACGAGAATATCTTTCTTTTCAGGAAACCTCCCACATTGTGCCGTTTTCAGTATGGTACACACATGTAGAATAGAAATAATTCCTTGTTTACTGTGATAAAACACCTAGAATACATCGGGCTGTGATAGGATGAGTCTTCACGTTTGATCACTCAGGCCTACCGACTTCGTGACCAAACTTAGACTCATCCTATCACAGCCCGATCTATTCTAGGTGTTTTACCATGAACAAGGAATTATTTCTTAAATATACTATACAGTACAGGGCAGAAATAACTGAACTTCAAATGCGATTCCTTTGTGTGCAGATCGCGATTGCAATGGTGATCATGTATTTGTAGCAATGGTGTCTTTCTTCATTTGTAATCAAAACGCACACAATTTTGTGGCCACAAGTATTCGCTCGTGTTTTGATTCTTCTCTAGTCTTGTTCAAGTTATTTCTGCCCTGTACTGTAGCTCTCATAATCCAGATCGTCATGAAAGTGACCATCATGAATGATATTGCAATCTACACAACTTTGACATTGTTACCATGGTTACTGTCCTGCGATTAGAAAGGTAATTGCAAACAAAACACAATGCTCATAAAAGTATGTCTATAAACGAATCCAACAGGATCAATGTGCCATGAACAATTAGATGTCATATCGGTCTTATTCTTGTTATTCTTACAAGGCTATAATACTGCCAGTTGTATATGGCATGGGTATGTCACAGATCGCCGATGGATTCCCTCCAAGGGTCTTGTGGAAAACTGAAAAAAAAAATCCACAAAGCAGTTCAATCATCATACATCCTGATGGCGTGGTAAGTCATTAGAATAACTTTGAGATATCTTTCGTGTTCAAAAATTGCAGAAATATATCAAATGTGAAGGTTTTTCACATGTTGTTAAAATGTAGATTGGATATTGAAGCCAAAGTTGAGAAAGATTTCCTCAGGTAAGTGAATACAAAATATAAATAAACAATAATAGAAAACGTACTGTTTATGTCGTACTGAAAATGGAGCCTTTAAATAATGTTGGTATTTTTACCAAGACAAGCCTTACATTGTAATACCTTATTCCCTTGTTCTGAAGATCTGTACAGTACAAATTATCTCCCATGATCATCCGCCAGGTAGCACAACCCACACATACTACATCATTTTCAGCTGTACTGTACATACATGCTTTTCAAGCTGGAGTGTGCGGAGAAGTTGGGATGGTTACATCTTTATGTAATTGAAGGCTGGTTTTGGCAACAAATATCAACAATGTTTATGAACGTTTCTTACTTAACTTGTTGCCAAGGCTATACTTTCCATTACAGCAAAGGCTGATGTGCATGACATAGCAGAGCAAAGGACTAGAGTTACTGGAATGTCGCTTTCCTGGCCAATGTCAACACCCGCGGACAGCTCCGTACCATAAAAATAGATGATTGAAGCTTGGCTGGAGCTATCAATTAAAATGCAAATGGAACAGGAACTCCGCTAACACTGGTACAGTGGCATCATCGGGAACATGTTGCACCAGATGAAGTATGCCGACTTGGATTGCTAGAGTTGAGACATTGACCTTCTCTTGGCATCATCATACATCCCAGGTCCCACAAGAGAATCTTTGATAACCTGCAGATGTGAAGATTCAACCACTCTGGCCACTGAAGCAGGACTCTGTGTTTTCATCATACATCCCTGGTCCCACAAGAGAATCTTTGATAACCTGCAGATGTGAAGATTCAACCACTCTGGCCACTGAAGCAGGACTCTGTGTCGTTGTTGGTCTAGCAGATTGTAGAGCACTGCCTGGATCAGCCCAAAAGTGGAAAAGTGTAGGAATAATGGATAGCGCATCGACTGCCAAACCTTGGGGATCCAGAACTGAAATGACGAAGATCAAGAGATGTGCAATGTTCCTTGTCATGAAGACATCCAGAAGAGGTTGGTCCCGCACCACCGCAATATGACAAAATGGCACATGATGTAGGTGCCACTCTGTCTAAAGAATCTTGTCAGGATGTGTGGCTGTCCGTAATCAAGGTGTCCAGGTAGGTCTTCATGATGAGTTCTGATGTGTCAACGATACTGATGGGTCCACCGCAATAAGTCTCTAGGAACAACGGATGTGATTTGGTACCCCCTCCATCCCAACTTGTTGATATGTAGCGGTCACTGTTGTGTTATCTGTGGCCAGTAATACAGCTAGTGTTGGGAAACGGATGTGTCTGCCAGGTTCTGAGTGCTAACCTGATAACCACCATCTCCAGGACACTCATATTACGTCTGGCTTGATTAAGGACTCGAGGCCTGGGGAATAGGTTCAAACTACCAATATTTTCTTTGCATATTTCAAAAGTTGAAGAAAAAACCTATCAAGTGTTTCTGTTATTTTTCTTAAAAAATGTTTGCAAACGTGAAATTTTAGCTCTCAAAAATTCACTGTCTGTGGAAGAACTCTGTGCTGTGGTGATTAGCGCGCATTACTCACAGTCGGTGTTATCGCCTGCTGTGACTTCGCACCTTGGCTAATCACTTGTCACTGCAATACACACAATTCGCACGCTGGGCTCATTTATTATAATTAGTTGTTTTTCTACTACATTCATGTCAAAGCCGCCATCGTTTACAAAATATTGAACAGGAAATTATATGGTCTATCTCAGTGTTTTCGCGCCACATGACAAAATAAAAAAATACAAACACACTGCTCAGGTGGTCAACCATTTCCGGAAAGCATGTGGTATATGCAGATATATATATTGCGAATTTGCGTAATGTTTTTCATAATATATCACTTGACATTCTATCAACATATCTTACTTGCCAACACAATCATGGGAAGTAAACGTTACAAGATTAGTAGGACACGCATGCAGGCAAAAAGAAACTTTGATAAACATTATTACACGACTCTTGCTGTTCGGTCATATATACCTCCGATTCAGTATTACTTCATACTGCATTATCGCATTATACATGCAGCAAATGTAGAAAGTGAGATATTCATTCAAAATAAATACTTTACGTATTCACCATCGTACATATAATTATAAACATGAGGCAGCACCTCAAAGGTGCAACAACCCCTCAGCCAGACAGTTTTAGTCAGTGTATATTGGTAAACACTGAATGAAAAATGCATACATGTATGTAAAATCCTGAAAGATTTGGTTGAATGCAGAAGATGCTTTAGCAGTGGCTTGTAAAAGATTAAAATATGATAAATTCAGTGTGGGATGTTGGATGCATTGAAGGATTATAATAAATATTTTGACATAGCGCGTGCGAAAAATATGGCGGAAGAACAGAATATTCTGAACAAAAACAAAAGGCTTCAAGCCATTTTGGCTTTGAACCCTAATAATAATCTAAACAATAATAAAAGTCTTTGATAGCAATAACTGTATGAATCCCTGTGTACCTGTTGATTGTCTGTCTCTTTCCATCTGTGGTCAAGCAGAGGATGAGGATGGGTGGATGGCAATCCAAACAGCCTTGTGATATGAATAATATGTTTCATGGACACCAAATTGTATATCTGTGAGTTTGAAATTGGTGAAAATCTGGTCAATGGTTGTCGTAAGATCTGTGGTTGCATGGGGTGTGGATTAAGGGAAAGAGCCCATGCTCTTGGCATGCTTGGAAGAAGTCGTTTATCTTGGTTGTTTCAGCCGAGTCGACAGCAAAGTCATTGTTGAAGTCTCCAAGTATGACAACATTAGTCGCTGAACAGTGGCTCCTTAGTGATGTAGAAAGTCCGCCCAATCAGAGAAACCAGTTCTGT
>JAVTVY010016894.1:0-69777 GCA_036873755.1 Hanleya hanleyi | reverse complement strand
ATGGGGTCGAGTGAGGTATCAAAGTGAAGCTTAGGTGAGGGGGCATCTGACTGGACTAGTGGGTTTGAACTAGCGGCCTTCTGCGCATGCGCATAGACGTTTTTGGGATGTAGGGGAGTTACTCATGGTGCAATGGGGTCGAGTGAGGTATCCAAGTGAAGCCTAGGTGAAGGGGCATCTGATGGGTTGGGTGTGCGGTAGCCATTCTGCGCATGCGCAGATGCAATGCGGAGCTCTCGTCCAATCAGAAGCGAGTATTTCAAATCCGCCACGGAGCTCTCGTCCAATCAGAAGCGAGTATTTTGACCCGCTGCATTATGGGACATATCCAAGATGGCGGCACGTATGTTCAAGATGGCGGCACATCCGGTGTCGAAAACTGGCCATTTTTGTCGGGATGTGGTCACCTAGTGTCGAAAACTAGACCCTGTATGGGTCCCGTTAGACGTGTTGGAGCTAGGGGAGCCACGAATGGTCCAATGGGGTCGAGTGAGGTATCACTCATTCGTGAAGGGGCATCTGATGGGCTGGGGGTGGGGTTGAACTATGGGCATTCTGCGCATGCGCAGTCTGGCCGTAGTATAGAAATAGACGTGTTGGGGTGGTGGTGGACCCTCGTGGGTCGATGGGATCGAGTGAGGTATCCATGTGAAGCCTAGGTGAGGGAGTTACACTAGGGTGTCGTATCCATTCTGCTGCGCAGGTCACGTGGTGGGGTTGTGACGTCACTTCCGGGTTTTTCACTAAAAAACTACCTCCAAACATAGAAGAGTTCCAATGTTTCCCCTTAGACGTCCGTATGTTCAACCGCCGGGTTTTGTTTTTCCCGCCCCGGCCCCCCAGCGCGAGCGGCGCGCGCGTCATCACGCGGATGAATGTCGGATCTGTATTATGCAATCGGATAGCGGTTGTCGTGAAAAAACAACAAGTTTAGCAATGTTTATATAGTTTATTACCCCCAATGTTACATCATACCCAGGCTGGGGGAGCCGCCCTGGGTATGTTTAGTATGTTCACAGCAAAACAAATTGAAATATCAAACACCATGTTTTATTATTTAACACATTGTCACATTAGGTACAAGGGTTTACTGAGCTCAAGTCAGCGAGCAGCATGTAGACATAGAGTGTGTGTACGACATGATATTCATCAGTGCACGGGTGACGCATTCAACCGATGGGGGTGATCGGTCAGCTTGGTCAGGAAAAACGTGACATTGGTTACCCTCTCTACCACCCATTGAATGTTGGGGCGTTGACGATGCGCCCATCTCAAGGCATCCACGGTGTCCAGTATCTCCAGCATCGTCTCTAGTGACCCCGGTTAATGATGGTGACCGGCTGGTCAAACACATGGTTGTTGGCACTGGGATAATAATACTGTAACTGGTCCGTCTTTTTTGTGACGTAAGATGTACCCGAAAGCGACATTCAATGTAAAGGCCGTAGTTTGATCGTTGAAGATGGCTTCCACGTAGCTGCGTAGACAGGTGCGGTTGGTCAGTGGGAAATTGTAGATATCTTGAGGGTGGAAACAGTACCGTGTCATGGACCAATGGCGCCGATCGATGTCACTGATTGGATGGTTGTCCTGTAAGAGATCGTTAGGAACATTTATGGGCTCCACCAGAAAATGTTCGATGTTGTCAGGACTCGAAACCGTAACGCTGGGGTCCAGCTGGATATTCAGGCTCTTCAGAACTGTGGGTATAGGCGGGCTCTCCTTCATCGCATCACCCGTGGCGTTCGTCTCCCCGGGCTTATCTTCACTGGGGCTGACCTTCCGTGGCTCCTCTTCAGTAGGAGGTTGTCGTTCATGCTCATGGGCATGAATCAAACGTTGGTGACGCAGCAACTGACTGCGTCGTTTGAAGAGTTGATCTTTTTGATCTTCATGGTTGCTGGGTGGCTTGCTCAGGTGAACGCATTGTGGCGTGTCGTACTCCGATTAAATGACCGTGCGCAGGATTACATACAAGCCCTGGTCACATCAATTGCTGGTGAGAGGCCTCGTGGCGTCAATAAATTATCTGGAACGAGTAACTGCTTCCGGCAGTTGTGCAAGAGAACATCTTGGTGGTTGACAGAGTCTGATGAAACGGCAAGGCCGCTCCCCTTTATAGCATGGCTGGTGATATTTTTAGCGCACTCTACCCCAAGTCGAGGATCGAGACTGGTGTACTGGTGTACGACTGAGCCGCATTGCGCAGACGCGAAGTACCCGGATGATAGACACGGAGGTCACCGATCCGAAAAGACACGGACTTTACCGAAAAGACACGGACTTTAACGAAAAGACACGGACGTACCCGAAAAGACACGAAGGTGAACGCCATTGTGGGAAACCCCCCACAGACAGGTCAGTACATGCATTCCTATGATGTTCACGCATAATTAAAAAGGATTGACCTGTAATCTGTGTTGTTGCTCCCTTTTTTGGACTAACCCATCAGAATAGTACGTATCACGGACTACACCCGTAGAGCTACATCTGGTCTATAAAACACGTCCCTCTGGATCCTACACCTTCATTTCTACGGTTGCAGAGCCATGGCGGAGATCCAGCCCCATGCGACTCGCATTTTACAGCATGCCACCGCGGTGAATTCATTCACGGGTTACCGAGCAGTGGTCCGGTCCATGTTTGCAGATAGCGACGACAACGAGGGACGACGCCAGATCCTCAACGAGTTCACAGAAGCGGTCCTCCACAGAGTGCACTCGATGGAGAGGCGTACCATCACTCACCACTACTGGACTATGACAGCCATCCTTGATGCTCGGGCTATGGACCACGAGCGCTCACGCCGGAACCAGCGCCGGCTGGTTGGCCTCATACTAGTCTGTGCCGTATTGACCCTGGCGCTGTGGTATTGACACTATAAATACCAGGGTCAGACAGAGTGTGTGTCATTCACCGTTCGACATTTGGAGCAAGCATGTCATCCGACCTACGAGCCATCCTGCTCCTTACACCCCAGGTGGGGTTACACGTCTATGAAGATAAAGTCACCCTGGTGGAAGACCGTGGAGCTATTTGCTGGGCGCCCGCTGAGACCGTATCGAATACGGTGACACTACCTCGTGACGGGTGGACCAAATTTAAACGGATGTTGAGCGGTGAGCTCGACGGACACCTCATCCACATAGACAATGCCATCTGCGTATACCGTACCTCCCTCTTCCTACGCCTGGGCCGCTACCAAGACCGTACGCGAGGCTTCACCCTAGTCCCCGATCTGTGGTCAGCCTTGGAGAAAGTAGTGCCTATTGTGGACCAGCTGTTTACACCGGACGAGCGATCATCAGACCAGTTGGCGTGGGCTCGTGCTATGGAGGACGCGCTGGCTGAACCCCATGAACAACTACATGAACACGACGACGACGATGCCATTGATTACCCGGCTAGGCTCAGTCAGCCCAGTGACATGACCACCTGATCCTTTGATCTCACGGGGTTGTCCCTATAAATACGAGAGACAGTCAAATCTGGTACCATTCACGTACTGACCATGGCGGAGCATATGATACTGGCGTATCTCAGCTTGACCCCGAGGTTTTCCTGCACGTGTATGCGGATAAGGTCGATATCATGGAGGAGGTGGGAGACATCTGTGATGCGGACCCTACACAACCGTGCCGGCTCACATTCGTCTGTCCCGGGAGGGCTGGACCAAATTCAAACGGGTGTTGTCTGGTGAACTGGACGGCGATCTCATCCACTTGTGTCACGATGTGTACATCCGACGCGGCCCTTTCTTTGCTCAATAGGCTCGGCTAGATGGGGTAAGTTAGTGATTTTACCCTTCATCTCTGATCTATGGTCTGCATTGAAGATGCTCGTGTAGATGGGATGAAGTGTTTATCAAGCGGCTATTTGATCTATTGGTTCGCTTCATTGACCATGGACACTGTGAAAGCCAATGAAGAAAATCAGAAAGAAACCTTTGGCCCAAGAGTTATACCCGTTATACAACGATAGAGCCAGGGTCCATCATCATTTGTCACCATGAAGAGCTGGGAAAAGGTGTTGGATAACTTATACTACAGTCCCGACAGTCCGGCGGCCTATAGGGCATTGTCGGCTCTCTATCGAGCGGCCAAACCCCAGGGGATACAACGTGCCCAAGTCCGAGATTGGTTAAAAAAACAAGACACCTATACCTCACATCGATCTGTCCGTCGCCATTTTCTACGGAACCGGGTCATCGTGGGAGGAATAGATGCCCAGTGGCAAGCGGATTTGGTCGATATGAGCGCCTTTGGCAAACACAACGATGGGAATCGGTATATCTTGACGTGCATCGATATCCTATCGAAGTATGCGTGGGTGGTACCCATTCGGACGAAAACGGGGGCGAATCTCATAGCGGTGTTCAAAGACATCTTCAAGACCGGGCGCAAACCTTTGCATTTGCAAACCGACGAAGGCACGGAATTCCTCAACAGACCGTTCCAACAGTTTCTGAAAGCCCAGAAGGTGTTTTTCTTCCATGCCGTGCCAACGACACCAATAAGGCTTCCGTGGTGGAAAGCGTTCAACAGGACATTCAAAGGCCGTATGTAGTAAATATTTCACCTAAGTGTGAATACAAGGCGGTACATCGATGGTTCTCCGAAACTGGTGAGGGTTAAGCACCGAGCTCTAATATCGGAGTATAGAGAGAGCCCCTCATTACCGTGACCCAACGCAATGAAGCCTTAAGTCCGGCGTGTAAGTCTTTGTACCCCAGGCCATCGCAGCGAACGACGAAGGCGGTGTACAAGGCCTGGGGACCCTGTACGGATTTGTAAAGTCAAGGGCAAGTTCGAGGTAAAAGTTACTTGCCCAACTGGAGCGATGAGCACTTCCTGATTAAACGGCGCCTACCCCGACAGCGGCGAGTCTATGAACTGGAAGATCTTCAAGGGGAACCGTTGCTAGGGACGTTTTACGAGACGGAATTACAGCCTGTCATAAAAACACAGCAAGACTACTACACGGTGGAGCAGATTTTGAAAACGGAACGTCGACATGGCAAACTGTTTCATTTCGTGAAATGGCAAGGTTGGCCCAGTTCCTTCAATTCCTGGGTCGCTGCCAACCAGATGAAACGACTATAAAGCCAGACACCACTGCCGTCCTCCTTCATTCCACGTCCGACCACAGTGCTATGGACCAACAGCAGCTGCCTCTGAAGACAGCGTCTCGCAAAACGCGCAAAGCGCAAGTGGTCTTTGGGGTGCTATTGCTAACCCTGCTGAGGGTGTTGTACGGAGGTGTGTTTTACGACGTAGCCTATGTCAGCACGTTACTTAACCAACTGAGAACACCAGGCACCAGCGAAAGCGGTCTACAGAGAGCACCAGTCGTATCGAGCCCAGTCACCACCACCACACCCCGTGTACAAGCCACGTCGAGCGTAAGCTCTACACCTACACCAAGTACGCCCACTACGTCTGAACACCCACCGGATTTCATCCCTCACAGTGAACCGACAACGACGACCCACGTTGTACCCACCCCAGCACCATCCCTGACAGTGAACAGACAACGACGACCGACGTTGTACCCACCACCACTCCAGTTCACTCGTACGAAATTTACAAGAGCGGGTTACCACGACAACGGATACATCTCGAACCATGGACCCTGGGTGGCAGCATCCCTTCACTTGCGTCATCGCAGGACCGACGGGTTCCGGCAAAACGCACTTCGTCAGGAAGCTCCTTCAACACGCCGACAGCATGATCACCCCACCTATTGCTCGAGTCGTGTGGTGTTACGGAGAATGGCAGGAAGCGTAGGCAGCAATGCCCCACATCACGTTCGTGGAAGGCCTACCCAACCTGGCCGATTTGGAACCCGACACTTTGGTGGTTCTGGATGATCTCATGGCGGAGACGGATGCGCGGGTCACCCAACTCTTTACCAAAGGCAGCCATCATCGACGGCTCAGCATCATCTACATTGTGCAAAATCTGTTCAGTAAAAACAAAGAACATCGGAATATCAGCTTAAATGCCCACTACCTGGTGGTCTTCAAAAACCTGAGAGATACCACTCAACTGCTGCACCTGGCGAGACAGATGTATCCCGGCCGCACACCGTTTGCGTTGGAAGCCTTTAAAGATGCCACAACCCCTCAGCACGGGTATATGTTCTTCGACCTCAAGCAAGCCACCCCCGACCACCTTCGACTACGGACCGGCATCTTTCCCGGAGAGACCCACCACGTGTACATGCAAAAATAATGTAAACACACCCACAGTGGGTCCCCCAGCTGGAGTGTGTGTTTGATGATGGGGATAATAAAAAGAATTAATACCACAGCATGGTTGACTTTGTCTCTGTTCTCTGAGGTAGATAAAAAGAGCAGAGTTGTGAGTTCTAGCATTAGTTGTACATGATGTCTGCGCGAGTACGGAAGCACGCTCCGACGCTCCGTGTATTGAAGACGGCCCCACCCGAGTTGGTCCGAACCATTGCACGCGGTGCGGACCCTGACCGTGTACGCTGTCTGTGCGAGATCGGGTACAACCTGTTAAAAGGCAACGTACCACTGACTCCGGCTCAGAAGACCAAGTTGGCCAAGCATAAGACAGGTCTCCGAACCCTAGTCCACAAGCGGGTCCCTCAAACACAAAAGAAAAAGGTGTTACAGAAAGGCGGCTTTCTCGGGGCCATCTTAGCACTGTTGGCCGCTTCCGTGTTGGGTCCAGTATTGGGTGGACTCTTCGGCCGACAATGAACCACACGAAAAAAATGGTCCTCGTCGAACCACGGTTCCTGCAAACCTCCAATCACCCTACCCTGTCCCACCTACGGTGAAGACCATAAACAGCCTCGATGGAGAGATGCAACAGATCTTACAGAGACCGGGGTTAAGCGACAGTGAGAAAGTACAACGGTACAATGAGACGCTTCAACGGTACATGACGTTCATGGACCAATACAAAACCCTGTCTACCCCAGCAACAGCACCACCACCACCACCACCACCACCACCACCACGTGACAGACCGCCGACCTCAGCACCGTTCCAACAGCCGCCATTACCAGGGGTAGCCCCACAGCCCCACAGTGGGTGGAAGACGAAGTGCTGAAGAGTGTACCTGCCTCGTTCAAGAAACAAGCTGGCCTGGTATTACAACGGATGAAACAGAATCCTAACATGACTTGGAATGATAAAGGCGAACTCCTGGTACAGAATCAGGTGGTCCCCGGCACCCACATGACGGATTTAGTGAATGATCTGATGCGTCAACGCAGGTCGCACACGGATCCTCGAGGATGGGAGGTCTTCGCTCAAGGCTTGAAAGACATGCATGTACCACAGGAATTGGTGGGGAACCCCCACCGCTGGGCCTTTATGCAATCACCGACTCGTGCACCACGACTCTCACCACAACCTTCTTGGGAAGCCGACTGGGAACCGGAGTCACCCCCCAAAACTCCACCACCACTACAACGGGCACCTTCTTTTCAAACCTTTAAAAAACCACCCTCGATCAGGACACCCCACATCTCGAGAGCCGTGACACGTAGCAAGTCAACGCGACGAACACGACGCCGGACACAACCGCCCAAGGCCTGGAACACCTATTAAAACCAACAGCAGCAGCAGGACAGCTCAGTCGCCATGTTTTACCTGACCCTACCCAGTAACAGTTCGCTGGATGTGTTTCCTGACAACACCGTGGCCAAGTACGTCACCCAGTTACCACAACCGTTACATTTACCTGGACGCTGGGAATGTGCCCTCGTGGATATCCAATACCCTTACTCGTGGTACAACGTGCGAGCCAATGAAGTGTGGTACGAGGTGACCTACGAAGGCAAAAAACACCCGACTCACCCTGCCCGAAGGCCAATACGATACCCCCAAAGAGTTCATGGGTGGGCTGTCAAGACTGATGCATTATAAGGCGCTACGGGGGGTGACGAATACTTCAAGACCCATCAAAGCCTATCCCTTCAAGAATCACGTGGACTTCGATTACAACGCACACAACGACAAGGCACAGCTTATCGTCTCCGGCAAGGCGAGTGTCGTACTGAGTGCTATCCTACAGCAAATGTTGGGTTTCGATCTAAAGACGTTCGCTGGTCCCACCGAACACCATGGCGAGATGCCGATGGATATGAAGTCGGGTATGTACGGACTCTACGTCTACTCGGACGTGGTGGACAACCACATCGTGTCAGTACGACAAACTGACATCAACACGATCACGGTGGATATAAGAGATGACACGGGACGACCGGTGGCATTCGAACGAGGAAAAGTGGTGCTGACACTTCATTTTCGACAAGCACGTGCTCCCCACTTTGCATAATGAAAGTACCTTACGAGTGCGATGCACGCAGCTATGCCGACTATTATGCCCAACAGGCCGGGGGTGGTTTTCCGGTCTTTAGCGGTGCACGCAGGCAACGAGGACATGGACTGGGGAACATACTCGGCAGCATTGTGAAAACGTTCCTGCCCTTGGTGACGCGTGGGGTGAAAGCAATGGGCAAACAAGCGGTACGCAGTGGACTGCAAGTGGCCGGTGATGTCTTGGGGGTACGGCACCCAAAGAATCCTTGAAACGGCGGGCCAAAGAAGCGGGAGGCGTCTTGGTGGCCAAAGCACAACGCACCGTTGGGAATAAAAGAGCTGCCCCACCGAGACCACGCACCAGTCGACGACCGACCCAGCGACGACGCACATCGAAGAAGACAAAGGATATCTTTTCTTAAAACATGTCCTTAATCCACGCCGAGTCCTGCCCCTCCACCAACAGTGAATTTGGATTTGTGGACCGTGCCGCCCACACAGACCAGTGTCGAACAAGGATTATGGGTGGAGCATCTTCCGCTCTCCAGCATCAACGAAACCGGGCCCATCGAGTTCACCATCAGTAATGCGGATACGGCCTATGTGGATTTAGCCCATACCTACTTGTATGTGAAAGCCAAGGTGGTCAATGGAGCTGGCACCAGAATCGCTGACCAAGCAACGGTGGGCCCGACGAATCTCTGGCTGCACTCGATGTTTCAGCAGGTGGATATTTTTCTCAGCGACAAACTCATCAGTGACTCCACCAACACGTACCCCTATCGAGCCTACATCGAGACACTGTTGTCGTATGGCCGAGAGGCTAAAAAATCTCAGCTGACAACCGCTTTATTCTACAAGGACACGCCCGAGCACATGGACACGGCGGACAATGGGGGATATAACAAACGGAAGGCTTTCACTGCGAACAGTGCCTCGGTGGATATGATGGGTCGACTGCATGCAGACATGTTCATGCAAGACCGGTACCTCTTGAACAAGATCCCCATCAAAATCAGACTGATACGGGCGCCTCCGACCTTCGCCTTGATGGCCACTAACGTAGAGGGGCATGCAGCGGACTATAAGATTGTCATCCAAGACGCAGTCCTGTATGTCCGAAAAGTGAAACCGAATCCAGCCGTTCAATTGGGACACATGAAAGCCTTGGAAACAAAACCAGCCCAGTACCCTATCCGACGTGTACAAACCAAAGTGTTCTCTGTGCCTGCTGGAAATATGGGCGCCAACAAAGAAAACCTGTTCCTGGGGGAACTACCCAAGCGATTGATCCTGGCCTGTGTGGAAAATACCAGTTTCAGCGGAGCCTACCCAGAGAATCCGTTTGACTTTCAACATTTCGGCATCAATTTTGTGGCCCTGCATGTGGATGGACAACAGGTGCCAGCCACGGCCTTAACACCGAACTTTGGGCGGAGGAATTTCATTCGAGCCTATCAGAGCCTGTTTACAGCCACCGGTCAAATCAACCAGGACGAAGGGAATATGATCATTCGGGAGGACTACGCGAACGGATACACGTTGTTCTGTTTCGATCTGACCCCCACCTTAGAGAACGGCCATCAGCTGGCCCTGGCCAAGCAAGGCAACTTACGGTTGGAAATCCACTTTGCACGAGCCCTGGCGACCACCGTCAATGTGATCTGCTACGCCGAGTTTGACAACATCATTCAAGTGGACAAGGCGCGCAACGTCCTGTGTGACTTCTCCACCTAACATGGATACAGACCAGATAACCACCGTGCTGGAGAATGACCAGAGACACGTAGGGTCTTTCAAGGGGTGTTCGCCCGAGATGTGTTTCCATTAGACCGTATGTATCCTGCTGCTTACGTTCTCAACACGGACCCGATGGATCGACCCGGTGAACACTGGGTGGCCGTGTACTTGACAGAACAGCAGGGCGAATACTTTGACCCGTACGGCCTGCCACCCCTCCATCCCGATTTAACAGACTTCATGGATCAAGGCACAGAGACGTGGTGTTGGAACAGTCAAACGTTGCAAAGCCTGACCAGTGGTGTGTGCGGACAATATTGCTTGTTTTACCTGTACCATCGATGCCGGGGAAGACCCTTATCTACCATCGTACAGATGTTTGACGAGTACCCCCAGGCCGAGGACCGCGATGTACTCGTCTATGACTGGGCCGCTCATCATTTCAATGTATAAGCCCCGTTCTGGGCTTAAGTTAATGACAATCCCCTTGTTCTGGGCTTAAGTTTACAAGCCCCTTGTTCTGGGCTTCAATGTGCAAGCCCCTTGTTCTGGGCTTCAGTTAATTACAAGCCCCTTGTTCTGGGCTTCAGTTTTCACGTGGTTGTTCTCACGTTGTTGTTGTTCACTGAATAAAAAAAAATGAGATCTCACCAAAAAACCCTGTCTTGTGTGTTTTATTCCTAATGCATCAATGCCCAATGTGGAGATTCAGTCAAACTGAAATCAGTGGTGTAGGATGGGGCCAAAATGTAACCCATCAAGTTTAGAATGCAAGAGCACTATAGTAAAAAATAGAGAGCCAATGAAATCAGCCTACAGACCAAGTACGTGTTTTTGGTCTAGGTTTGGAGCGGGCATTTCATTGAGGTACGTGTATACGGTGAGTGAAGAGACTCGTCCAACACGTATAGATTAAGTTTATGACTATAAGTTCTAGGTAACCCATCAAGGTTAGAATGCAAGAGCACTATAGTAAAAATAGAGAGCCAATGAAATCAGCCTACAGACCAAGTACGTGTTTTTGGTCTAGGTTTGGAGCGGGCATTTCATTGAGGTACGTGTATACGGTGAGTGAAGAGACTCGTCCAACACATATAGATTATGACTATAAGTTCTATGAGCATAATGCATGAAAGTGGCTTTGAACACCGTATTAGCCAATCAGTGGCCTAGAATGGAGCCACACTAGGTGACCACATCCCGACAAAAGGGCCAGTTTTCGACACCGGATATGCCGCCATCTTGAACATACGTGCCGCCATCTTGGATATGTCCCATAATGCACCGGGTCAAAATACTCGCTTCTGATTGGACGAGAGCTCTGGGACGGATTTGAAATACTCGCTTCTGATTGGACGAGAGCTTCGCACACCCAACCCATCAGATGCCCCTTCACGAATGCTTCACTTTGATACCTCACTCAACTCCATCGGCCCATTAGGGACTCCCCTAGCTCTCAACACGTCTATTTCCATACCCTTGGGCCACCGCGCATGCGCAGAATGCCACTATTTCAACCCACACCCAGCCCATTAGATGCCCCTTCACATAAGCTTCACTTGGATACCTCACTCGACCCCATCGGTCCATGAGTAGCTCCCCTAGCTCCCAACACGGCTATTTTCATACCCTTGGGCCACCGCGCATGCAAAGAATGCCGCTATGTCAACCCCACTAGTCCAGTCAGATGCCCCCTCACCTAGGCTTCACTTTGATACCTCACTCGATCCTATTGGACCATGAGGGACTCCCCTAGCTCCAACATGGCTATTTCCATACCCTTGGGCCACCGCGCATGCGCAGAATGACGCTAGTTCAATCCCACACCCACCCCATCAGATGCCCCTTCACGAATGCTTCACATTGATACCTCACTCGATCCCATCGGACCCTTAGTAACTCCCCTAGCTCCAACACGGCTATTTTCATACCCTTCGGCCACCGCGCATGCGCAGAAGGCCGATAGTTCAACCCCACACCCAGCCCATAAGCTTTACTTTGATACCTCACTCGATCCCATTGGACCATTTGTTGCTCCCCTAGCTCCAACACGGCTATTTCCATATCCTTAGGCCACACGAGTTGTCTCCCTTGCGTCAATGTGTGCAGATGGCGCTACGGTCGACGCCGTGATATGGAAAGGGCATCCCCACACCATCCTGGAGCCGCCATTTTGTTTGTTGTTTTCTTGCGGAGATACACGGGACAATAAACACTAGCTCTACCCTAGGGTGGTACAGATGCTAGACTGATCCTATTAACATGGTACAACAAGCCCCTGTGCTGGTTCAATAATTTCAGTCCGTTATGATTCGGGCTGTAATGTTATTCCTTTTACCGATGTAAAAATAGTAACATGTCGCACAGGGTCGCCAACGACATTCATGCAAAAACATCCCCCCTCTCCCCCTCTCCCCCTCTTTCTAGTCCAAGCCCCTGTGCTGGTTCAATAATTTCAGTCCGTTATGATTCGGGCTGTAATGTTATTCCTTAAAAGTACTTCCCTAAAAGTAGTAACATGTCGCACAGGGTCGCCAACGACAGTGACAAATATCTGCAATCATGCAAAAACACCCACCCTCCCCTTCTTTCTAGTCCAAGCCCCTGTGCTGGTTCAATAATTTCAGTCCGTTATGATTCGGGCTCCCACAGCCGCCATCTTAAACCCACCACCCACCACCACAAGCCGCCATCTTAAACCCACCACCCACCACCACAATCCGCCGCCATCTTAAACCCACCACCCACCACCACAAGCCGCCATCTTAAACCCACCACCCACCACCACAATCCGCCGCCATCTTAAACCCACCACCCACCACCACAATCCGCCGCCATCTTAAACCCACCACCCACCACCACAATCCGCCGCCATCTTAAACCCACCACCCACCACCACAATCCGCCGCCATCTTAAACCCACCACCCACCACCACAATCCGCCGCCATCTTAAACCCACCACCCACCACCACCAGCCGCCATCTTAAACCCACCACCCACCACCACCACCAGCCGCCATTTTGATTTCCAGTCTAGGGACTACTTTTTCTCCGCGGAGGCAGACCGCATCACCGCCAGGACCACATCACCGTGGAGGAATACATCCAGTGAAATTTTACTCGCTTCTGATTGGACGAGAGCCACCCCGTGACCGCTCCCAATATGCAAATTTCTGAGGTCAAATTTTACTCGCTTCTGATTGGCTGTCACCTCCTCATTTCCTCCACAAAATATGCAAATTTCTGAGGTCAATCGACCTCCATTTACGCTTTATATACTACTGAGCGCTGACACGTTTAGAGAGTATGAACACAAAAAGAAATAATATGAAACGAAGTTTTAGCTTGATTTTGAACTTTTATAAATCAGCTAATCATTGTACAGATATAAGTGTTTTTTCTTCTTTTTTGTTTCGTATGTGTTGTTGTTTGTTTTATTTGCTGAAAATATTTGGACCCCCCCTCTGTTCCGCCATGCCTGTATAATGAAATGCATATATTGTTTATTATGCTCTTGGTTATTTATAAGAAAAACTGATTTGTTGATTTTTTGGGTTGCAAAAACAACGACGTTTGGGCGTTTTTCTGAAAGTCCCAACTTCCGTAAAACCCCTCTGGGACGGCGTTGACGCGTTTGATGAGAAATATGTGAACACAAAAAGAAATAATATGAACGCAATTTTGATTTCTAAATTTGATAATCAGCTAATCGTCAAGCCAATAAAGCTAATGCAATTTTTATGTAAATTAACATCTAAAACAGTCATTGGTCATTGCGAACGGAACAGAAGAATGGGCAAATCAGAGCACTTTAAACCAAACAGCAACGTTCCCCTAATGCAAAGTCGCCGCTCCGTGAAAATCTAGCCTACATGGCGGCGCGAAGCGCCGCGGGGGAAAAACCGGCCTGTATATCTGGTCACATTAGGACCAAAATCATGAAAAAGTCACCCAGCTTTTGCTGAAACTGGGGGGACTCATCTTCATTTTATCCAGCCAATTTCTACGTTCCCACTTCGAAGTGGGAATGTAGAAATTGGCTGGATAAAATGAAGATGGGGACTGAGCCCCCCACCCTCTCCAAACACAGCCCCCCTGCCCCCTCGCTTCCGCCGGGCCTGTATACTATGATTGTCTTTTTGAATTTGGTGCTAATACTGTTATATGGAATATGGAATAGGTCTTTGGATTATGGACGCGGATATTCTTTAATGGGCGACGGCTGAATTATGAATGACGGACCAGACGCTTGTAATTAGACTTTCTCATTTCTAAAACTAGATGTTTAGAGCGCTACAAAAGCGAACAGCATTCATGCACACAACCGCTATTTGTTATTGATTTGAAATATTGTATTCATAAAGATACCAACAAAGATTTAATACCAATAAGAGCAAGCATCGCGGTGATGGGCCGCGAAATCTGTATATGGCCAGCGTTCCGTAAACCATCATTTCAAACAAGCACACAAACGTCACGTTTGATGCCAGACGTCTGACTGCTTCAACGCTTCAGGTCCAATCTTCATTCTCTATTTTGGGGACCTGAATCGTTGGAGCGTTCACATGCCCGTCAACGTTCAGCGTCAAAAACGCTTCAACGATGTAAGTGCGGGTGTCAAAAGCTTCAACGCATCGAAGCGGGAAGTTCCTTTTGGGGTTATGATTAGGGTACCCACGTATTTAGTATTTTACCCTACTTTAATGAAACTCATATGTGTATCAACCCTGTTGTTCTCCATATAATGCTTCACACCTACTGCACGAATGCCTACTCACTTCTGGACATGCGCAGTTGGCCCATTATAATCTAGCTAGAATGCCTGGCTCCAGGGATCTATAGTGTGGTGACACTCCCATATCTTTTCCCCTACTGGCTTTCCATATTGTGCTCCACACCTGCCTAAACAATCCGATTTGCGCTTTCCATACTACTCCGCGGACCGAAAGTGAAATCATAAGCCTTGCGCGTGCGCAGTTAGCATTGATGTGTCAAAGTTAAAATCAAAAAACGAAAAACGGACTAGTCGAGGCAATTTTCAATATTTGATTTTCATTTTTGCGCGAAGTAAAACGAAAAACGAAAATTGAAAATTGAATGTCACAATTTCAATTTTTGATTCTGAGAAACCGAAAACGAAAAACGAAAATTGAAAATTGACGGTCAAATTTCAATTTTTGAGTTTGAGAAACCAAAAACAAAAAACGAAAATTGAATTGTGCAAGGTTACACGGACCCTAATGATCCCTTGGGTGTATCAATGTATGTATACCCCTCGACAGAAAGGCATGTGGATAGGGTGGGAGTAGGGAGGCTGGATTTGGTGGGAGATAGCCTTGAAGAATATCAACGACAACACGTCTTCGTCATTACTCTACATACAAAAGATATATGGAACCTCGCCGTTCTGCTGGCTAGAACAATGACTTGTTGATGGCGTCCATCGCTGTGGTAATATGAATATATTATGTCGCCGATTTGAAGATATGTGACTATCGATATCATGCGTGTAAGGTATGTAATTTTCTCCAATCTCTATTTTACTATTCCTCATCAGGACGTTATTGAACAACTTCGTTCATATACAACATAATAAACTAGATACAGTCGAATACGATCGAGGAGGCATCCCATTTGCATATGGAGAGAAGTAAACATTCATTAGTTCTAAAGGTAATAATATCAGACAATATATTGTGGCAATCTATCCACATGTACCCAGGGATTTACTGAGTCATGCTAATATTTCAAGTTGGCCTCCTGACGATGGGTGTAGCCAAGAGGGACGGAACGCAATATCTTGTGTTAAGATATCCATATACCAATTTGAAAACAATGGATTAAGCATTCTAAGTTTCGAGTCCGGAAACGACATGTCATGTTGGTCCCAGGTGGCACTACCTATGAGGTCAAAAATTGGGAAAATCAGATATTAATTAATATCCACAGAGCAAATTGTTACGGTAGTCATAATAACCATTAGGTTGTCTATCGGGGATTATGCAATAAACTGAACAATTGACCTGATCAGCTATAGTTGTAAAAAGCTTAGTTCTAGATAATGCCTGTTCGAGCTAAAAATAATCCTTTTGAATTTGACGGATAACATTTGCCAAGTTGTACTAGAATTTCGGATGACTCCATATGTCCGCCATCTTGAGTTCCTCAATTATTTTTCTAGCTAATGATTATACGAATAGAGCCAAGGTAGACCCATATAGACAGAACGATTTGTTTTGTGAATCGGCTTGGCTTTGAGGAATTGTTACTTTCAGCTCAGTGTAAACACAATACGAGCAAAATGAAAACATGAGTCTCATTTTGACTTCAACAATTTTGTTTCAAGCTGAAGATTATGTCAACAGTATAAAATAGGCCACGGCATTTAGAGTGCAATATAATCATTTGCAGACCGAGTACAGTTGAGTTATTTTGATTCCGTAATGTTGATTAATTTCAGACACATGAGCTTGGTCAATGTTTGCTCACCCGTTATTGCTATCGGATCCGGATGGGGAGACGAAGAGATGGACATCTGCTCCTTCAACAGACAGCCACACGAGGCAGCCAAGTAAGAACAAACGCAGCATAACTGCAATCAGCCAAACCGAATAATGCCACCGGCTTCAAATCTAGAGCTTCAATCTAGGTCGGAAATTCTTCTCTATGGAAACTCAGTTTGGTCAAATGTCTTCCATATCATGTTATCTCCAACATATTGAAGTGAGTTTCTGGCTGTATACTTGTTATCGCAAATACCACAGCTGTGGCTTTCCATATATTCGGAGAATGACTGAGACCTAGAGGCAATTGCGTTTGGAAGAGATTCAATATGTAAAAATATTCCAGTAGATTTCGGTTTAGATTTGCCATGACTTTCCATGGCAATTATTTACGTATGCATGAGATTGTGTTAACAATGTTTCATGTAAAGCCAACGCCTTTGGAGTTTCAATATACATGTCTATATAATACATTTTTTATCTTTTAAAGTATTTAAATTTTATTTTAAAAATCAAACGTAAAGTATTTATTTTTTTTACTCAAGCACTCTTTTTTAAAGCAAACTCAATGGTATGGCCTACATCATCCAACTTAGGATGGGAGGCCACAAATTCATAATCTGTCTGTCTGTCTGTCTGGCAATTATGAAAACTTGACATTACGAAATGACTGGGATGTGAATGTCATGAACAAACCTTAAATAATCGTTTCAAACGCATTTGATAGCTTTTGAAGCAAAATTCCGAAGAATTAGCCAAAATACATGATGCCATTTTATCAGTTAGGGACAAGATGTTATCGCTTGTTTATTAGGCTAAAGGGAGAGGGATATGGAAGGGGAGAGAGGAATCCACTCCATTCAACTACTGAAAGCTCAACTTGTCCATACATCTGTTGGCCTCGGTAACCATTGAATTCTGCTGATTTTAATGAATATTGTCAATTCGAATGCTGTTCGAATGCTGTTTTATTAAATCTGAAGGAATTATGTTTGAGTGCGAATGACCGTTACAATCATCGATACGCCCTGGGAACAGTACATGTGTAGATTACGAGTGGGAATACCATTTGTATTATTGGCACTATCTCTTCTGTACGTATATTACAGAACCCTGGATATTTAATGGATATTTGGCCAACTTTCCGCGTCCCACTACCCACCTCATGTTGTCATATTTCTTGCTACTGTCGGCAAGGATACTTATGGACAACCATGCAAATAAAATGAATTAATAGTTCATTTTCATTTTATTACGCAATTTTACAGTAACTGCAAAGTAGCCAGAGAAACGTTCTATTCTTCAATGGAATGCTATGGAAATTGCATTATACATTATTGATGTAATAAAGCTAATCCTAAAAGTTTCGGTTTACATGTTCAATTCAAGGCGTAGCCGTGTAACAACGTGCATGGATCATGAATACATAGACGAAACTTTTTTAATCCACAGTATAAGTTTATCGATCGTAAACTTTCGTAACCGAACGCTAAGTCAACCGAACTTTTGAGTGTCTAAACAATAGACGTAAAAGTGACATCTATCGTCATTAATTGAGCAGTGTATATTTCTGTTTCGAATTCAATAAAACTACTACGTTACACCCACATTAGTTATCCCAATGGTAAGAGTTATCTTTAACCCTATTTGGGCTGGGCTTTTTGGGACCTGTTGTGGCTTGGGGGAGGGGGCGAAATGCCCCCCTCCCCCCCCCTTCAATTATTTTTCTTACCCGTTGAGGTAGAGGGCTGAAACTTACCACACTATACCCTTGGGTCAAGCTCTACCAGAAAAAGTAAAAATAATCCAAGATGGCGGCTTTAATGACGTCACAGTGACGTCATTTTCAAAAACAGCATTTTTTGGTCGATTTTTCAGTCAGATTTTCCGAATTTTTTATATGATAAATTAGTAAATATTAATGTGATGTGAAATAAAATAGTTTTTGCCCGCTTTTCATCGCGAAAAAGCAGAAATTTTGAAGAAATGACAAAACATCTCTTTTTTGGAACCCCACGTGGCCGCCATCTTGAATTTTTCCATGATCCTTTGCTCGGAGAGTTATGCAAATAGGCTCAAAATGACCCTAATATGATAAAATATAAAGTCACGGAGTTTCAGCTCTCCATTTCTTGTCGTTCCGAAGATAGCGCAGAAAGGTTGATAGGGGGCCACGCCCCCCCCCCCAGGCCAGGTAGGGTTAACTTCATTTTTATTGTGCGTTTATTATTATATTATATTATTTCATAAAATTATCGTTCAGTAAACTTAGAAAGTCAACAAGATGATAGTTTATAATTTCTCTTTATTTGAACTATTAATGGTACATTATTCCTAGGTTGGAGGTACAGTGTTGGATACTGCCGTCGGTCTAAAGATGGCTGTCACGGGATATGTGTGGACAGACCCACAACGATGCCAGTAATCATTGGCGCGTTCCAGACAGGAGTCCTGATCAGTACCTGAAATAAATAAATATAGGCGTCTTGGATATGTCCATTTAATAATTCTGGTAACTGGATTTCCAGAAGAAATGAGACGGTCACCATATATTGCGACTTTTATCGTGCGATATTTATCATCAACTAACATTTGGGAGGATACGACTAAAGGGACCACGGGAACGAAATTATTTCGGGCTGAACGACTCTGTTTCTCCTACCTGTGTCTCTATTTGTATCTCCCCAGGCGTCAAAAAACATGGGCTTCAAGCTCGGATCATGGGGGCACTTAGTAATCTTTATCCAACATCCGTACCCTACTATACGGATCGCGCCTGGAAAATAACATTTGGTTAATGTTAAATATTGTTGAATTTCCATTGAATTTCGGCTTCTAAATCTTTTGTTGAAACGCACTGAGGGGGGAGATTCCCCCGGCCAAAAAGTATTATGCCATGGAAGTTCGGATTAATCGTTGTAAACACGACTGCCAAAGTGTTTTCGTAACACCCCATACAGAAATAAGAAAAGCGGTGTAGATTGAATTGACTTCGATTATTTGACTCAGTTGATCTGGAATTAGTAAGGCAACACGAAATCTAACCTTATGTCTGATTGGTACCTGCCAAGATGGTTGAGCCCTATAGACCAAAATGGTATAGAATGTATCATCGGTCCCGAATTAGTCTTGCAAATCTCTACGAAGGTGTTATAGTAGTGTTATAAGGGAGGCCACATAATGTGAACAGGATGGGGACTATAACGAAGAGCTCACCTGTGGGGAAATAGATGCTCGCGATGGGATTGTCTGGTTTAGACCCACAATACACCCATTCCTGTACAGAGCGATGCAAGCAACTCTCTTCGTTGTGTGCTCCGCCATGGCTCTCCGCGTAACTGTCATGACGTAAAGAGCCGGCGCTGGTGGTTCCGTGAGCTGGACAGCCGTAGTCCGCCATGTAACATCCCTCCCCGGCAACGGTTTCCGCTCCTGGTAACAGATACACACGAGAATGAACAAATGTAAAATGCTCATAAAACTTTATTCATTTTCATCTGGTAGTTTCGAAGCGATACTTTATCATCACAACTATAATTCATGTCTCTTATTTCGCACAAGCCGGTATATGGGCTGTGTGGTTACGTCATTCGACGTGTTCCCATTAACATCTACAATAAAAGCGTGACTGAGATACAGCAGCACCTTAACAGCACGGAGACACTCGTGAATCTCTGGACATCTTTGTCTACAACGCCGTCAAAATATCAGCATGTGTGGTCATATATGTTTGCACGACTACTCCGAAGTATAGTTTGCTTACCTGTCGGGCCGTACACGGCAGTAACAGTGTGATCGTGTGGTGATCCACAGGCGCGCCATTGGACGGCAGCCCGTGCTAGACAGGCTGACTCACTGTCAAGAGCATGGTGGTGCTGCTCACCGTCCGTGTCTCGATGTTTGCCTACCATGTGTGATGACTTGGGACAACCAGTTGTTATCAGCCAACAACCTGTAAATCAAGACTGATTGGTTCAAAAGTCTAAAAAGCACCTGTAAAAAGTATGTCTAGTGAAACAGGAATATATCAGAAGGGTACATGGTTTTCCTGTCCACTGATGTAAGAATTAATCTACTCACCAAAATGTTCAGTCTTTGTGTTCGGTGCGGATCCATCGTTGATAAATGGACTCCTGGGTACGTGTGACGCCGGGGCTACAGTTGATGAATGGCAGTTATGATGTAGAGCCGAATTCTTATGTCCGGAAATGGTTACTACAAGTTTGAAAACACATTGTATTAACCGATAATCTGAAGGCTGGATAAGAAAATAAGGGTTGTCTGTTTAACCGTATATTGCACAGATGGTGTCGATCGAACAAAATGTGACAACAGGAACCATATCACTGGAAATGACATTATTTATGAATGGATATATAAATATAAATATGAATGCCGGTCATGAAATATAACCACACTGGAATCATCAAATATGTTTCCATGTATAGAAAACACAATTACCCCGTGTGAACGTAGGGCCATAGGGATCACGTGGTCCGACCTCGACTTCAGTGAGAGGCTGAGAAAATCTTTCGCTTGTAGCCCACGTTGCGGCTTCACATATAACTCGATAGTCTCCATTACTGGGGTCGTTGAAGTCACCAGTTCCAGCAAACTGAAACAGAAACAGACATTTTTAATATATCCCGATTGAAAATGTTTGATGCAGAATGATGCATGCATATGTAACTTTTATGTACGGTCAATTCAAAGGAAATGGATTGGGGAATGTTGTGTGACGAAGTCTCCATGCATAATCAAAATGTTTGATGTAAAGATTCCAGGCATTCTGTTGAATTTACTCTAAAATCGTCACTCAAATAACTGTTGTTTAAATATTATTTTCTCCGGAGAACATCAACGTTGTGCAGATACCACATTTGCACGGTGCAGTCAAGACAACGTCGAAACAGGTTTATCAAGTAAAACGGTGTGGCAATCCTACTCGATTTTGCAATAAAGCTTATTAATAAGTTGAGTCTTTGAAACCGGTTACGGAAGCGTTTCCATCAATCGTTTGTCCTTCAATCGCGATTTTCTTCCCGTTGAAAAATCGATTGAGCCAGATTCATGATGAATACCGTCTCTCGAGATTACTTTTATCGATATACGATCCGTCCGTGTGTCACCAATAGCGAGGCAATACCATTGTGAAGCACGGGCCAGTACCTATTGCTATTTCACTTTGTTGACATCTGATACAGAAAAAACTCCCGTCAGTTCGTGCCTATTAACAGCGAGTTCACTGGGTGTGATTAATCTGTGCGGCCGTCAGTGCCAAGATGTTTCCACAGATTTCGATTCAGCCAAACATATGAATCGACACGCGTGGGCTTCACGCGCCACCGTTTTTAGGTAAGATTAGTGTTTATTCGGTACCAATTCTATTCTGCCGTTCTAAGATATTCGATCATGACAACTATAAGCCTCTCCTATAGTTGTGACGCGGCCCTAAAAATCACAGATTTCTGACTAAATCTGAACATTAGCCTTAACCATTGGACGTAGGATTCCCTTTAGCTTTTAACTTCGTATTTTGGATTCAAATTTTCCATGACGTAAAGAGTCCCTTTATTTCATACGCCTGTCATATGTTGTATTGAATATAACTACAAAGGTTACAAAGAACCCATCTTCAGCGAACTAAGACCCCGGAGCTTTCGGGGCCTAGGCGGCACCTGGACCCTAACCAGTTGTGCTGTGATAGTCGATCCCTCCTCCTATGAATTTTTGTTAGATCTGCCCCTGAAGAGCCTTTTTGTCCGACGAGCGAATCAACCCCTACAAAATTCCTAGCTACGGGCCTGAAACACGAGTGGATATTCAGGCTGAATGATACATGGCACAATGTCAAAATAACTGAATATAAATTTTCGAGTTATTACATATACCATAGCCACCAGCTTAGGTCGATCACACTACTTTCGAAAAACTTCGACCATTTCGGTCTAGTTTCAATCGTTTATTTTTTCTCGACTGCAACAAAATGATTCACAAAATCGAGTTTCCTTCTTGAATATTTTCTCGATTTAAGAAATGTTTACAAAAAGTCGCGCTGTGCAATCACGATTCAATCCCCCTGTTTGAGGGAAAATAATCCCTCATACCTTCGAAAATCGCAGTTTCAAGATATAATAAGAAAAAATTACAGGTTTAACTGACAGGAACGATGGATGGAAACACTGAGAACATTGAATATATACGTATATCTATAATGGCGCTATAGAACCATTTTGAGTAAAATTACATAGCAAATTAACTCACAAAAAAGTTTCCCTGGACGTCGAAGTATTCTGTTTTATGGATATGGCTTTCGTAACTGATTTTCCTGACGGACAACCCAGGATAGAAGACATTTTTATGGATTTGATTACCTGAATCGATATGAGAAATCAGTACGATTAGTATGCTCCACAGACATTATAAATACAGTGGTAAACACGGCCCTACGTTGGAATGAATAACTATATCTTGGGAATGGTATATTAAAATGTCATTGGATGGTTCGACTTGTCTTGGAAGTAGAACACTGCTAGAAAACAAAAAGGTCTTATCTACGAAATGTTACAAAGTAACTGAGTTGTTATCTCAAAGCTGTCGATCATTAATGAAACCTGTTAATCAAACGCAGAATGCAATTACCTTTCGGAGCCATTGGGTCCTCGCTTGAAATCTTTGCCAGTTTCGGGTATTTGTGTGACCACAGAGAATTTGTATATGGTAATGCCTGTAAAAGGTAATCGTAATTGCAAGTACGTTGCTGAATCAGATTTAATGTTCATAATTGTCTGAAACATCTGCGGCTGATATTCGACCCTCTGGGAAAATTGGGATGAGTTAACGCAATCTGCTAACAGGAAATTATATACTTTAATATATACTCTATCTACAACTTTGTGTTAAGTTACCAATCATACATTCCCGGTTTTAAGAGATATTTTTAAAATCATTATATTCTAGTTCGCGAATGTGTACTATGGAGTTAACTTGAAGGTAATATTTCTACGAGCCAATGCTATAAATGTGTGACTGGGACACACTGTACTCTAGAAGAATTCTCAGAAATTAATCTGAATAAAACAATGTTGGTCACTGATACGGATTTGAAGAAGAGAACTATCATGTCACTGACATCTTTGCAAATTATTGAGCGCTTCTCTCTGTGATCGCGAGAATCTTTCGTGGACTAAAACGGGCTACTGAATGTCAGATCTAACGTTTAAGTATACTTCGATACGGGACTTTTGGAAATTTACCAACTCACATTTCATATATCAAATTATGCTGAAACAATGTAATGTTGTGTAAAGAGCGAAACAGAAGTTTGCAACCAAAGCAGGGAATGGGTTTCGTTCATCGTATTTGTCCGCTTGGACTACAGAAACTGCCGAACGAAATGATACTGCTGATAGGCCTAACTGCTTGTAAAGATGAAATAATTGCCATGGGGTAGAGAAACAGGCTATCCACAAATTTATGTTTTCGGAATCATTTGTTGGAAACTAGCAATTGCACCTTGATATTTTGCGTTCATCACATAAGCACATATTTGAAGGATATCTACATATTGAAACTGGGTAATCATTTCTCACAGACTAGTTTTGCTTCCAAAATTTCAGGTATTTTTTAAGCCAGTCAGCACACAAATTCATATTGCTATGCACACGATGTTTGGTGGACACAGTCCAGGTTTCGGAAAGAGCTAAATTATCAACAATGGCGCCAGTATGTCTTTTTGGTGGTTCTGTCTTCAAATTATCATACCACAGACAAGTAAACTTTATCAGAACTAATTACCGAGTCGTTTGCAAAAGTTTTGAAGTACTACAGCTATGATTAGGTTGTGAATGTTCATTCTGATGAATGTCCATATGTCGAACATCGCTTCGTAATCTAGCAGGCGTCAGATCGGACATTCAATATTCAACCGTCGTCGATAAAGAATTTCACAAAAACATAAGATGGTGTCCTACAACAGAGAAGCGGTCAACAGTGTTGAATGATACCAGCAACTCATGACGATTTTCTTTTCATAAAATCACTATTCTTTATCCAAGTGAATCCTCAAGACGTTTTCCAGACTATGTATCTCAATCACGCTTCGATTGTGAAGTTCAACACGAAGATGTAAAACACATGTTATTCAAACGCCCCCTTGCCCCGGGTTAAGTGGAATTAGACACAAATTACGAAACTTAGCGCCAGAGAACTTAGCGCTACGATCGTATTTTGGCGTCAATGTATGATATTTTTCACAGAATCTGAGAAACTTGAAATGGACGCTTATGGTGGAATAGCCCTCTTTGACAAATTCCTGTAATAATATTCTAAAATGTCACCGGGACTAATGTGTAGACGTCATGGTTGCGTTAGACATTTACTCTAGGAAGTGTTTAAAGGACAGCAATTATAACCGGTGGCTGAGAATTATTGTATAGGCCTACCTTGAGCCTGTCGGTGAGGGTTTTCAGAAACTTGTCTGAGTTAAGGCCTCTGCCGTCCAGGTCGACTGCAGTCGCCGTGGAGTTATAGAAGACGTTGTATTGGATGATGTTGTCCCGCCCTCCACCGATATTCACGTGTACCTCATTCTGGAATTCAATTCATTGATGAAATAATTCAAATCTTGTTCACTCGTATCCAGTCTCATTGACCTACGTGCTTGTATCACAGGTAGCTTGGAAAATCAAAGCATATTAAAAAATTGTTATTATCTCATCAACATCGTTAAAATATTTTGTATTGTATCCATGTACACGATGAAGCTATTGCATATTAAATCTGCTGATCGAAGGGCGCTTTGTCAGATTTGATATCTCGGGATATTAATCATGCTTGAATTAGAAGGATATGATGGACGTTGTACTTACATCGTGGAAGATGTTGTGTTCAATGGTAACACTTGAATACTGGTCATCTAGCATAATACCCCGCACCTGAGCACCGGGGAAATACCTGAGCACGTGGTGGATGTGGTTCTCGCTGATCACGTTACCTCGCTTGGAAGAGAAAGTGATATATTACTTCAACTTAACTCCTTTCGAGTAATATATGAGCCACATTATGTATATGTTGATATGATCCATTACAATTTTAATATGTTGAGATATTATTGACGTAACCTGAGTCGTCGATCCCTTTTGTTAATTTTAAGGGTAATTACATACTTTGTCTTGACTTTATTATTCGGTTTAATCAACGTCACAGAATATTATTTCAGGCACTTGTCAAACAGGGCTTTACCACCAAACACTTGCATTAAAAGTTTTCGAATTTTGTGATAATGTTTCATACCATTGTCCAGTCTCTACCAGCATGTATTCCTCCACAATCGCTCGACCCCGTACACATGTGATGAACACGGTTTCTTGTTATCAAAATATCATTTCCCTTGAACAAATACATATATATATTTATATATATACATTGTAGTTAGAGATGTGATACGTAGACTTGATTAATTATTTTATGAATGCATACGATAAGAGCTTGCTCAAATTCATATATATTTATTTTTGAACCAAACGTGGCTGTACCAGCGCACGCATAACGTTGGGCTGTGTTCAAACTTCGATAAGCGCATTTCACGATTCCTCAAACGAAGACTAGTGAAGATTAGTTTGATAATTAGTGCAAGTGCGAGCGGGGAGGTAAACAAGTAAACGTATGAGACATGTGGGTTATTTATTACCACCAGAGATGAAAATTATGCTAGCATGGCCATTGCCATAGGGGATTAGGCTCAAAACTTTAGGAAAGACATGACAAACCCGAATATTAGTTAAGGTACACTGTAATATATATAGATGAAACTCACACCCCACTTGATGCCTGTGTAGCGACCGTGGTGTACGTGGTTGTATCTGACCAGATAGCCCACCCCAAACACGCTTATACCGTGATGACCAACAGCCGCAGCCCGAGAAAAGTCCCAAACATGATTGTTCTCAATAACATTGTTCGATGACGTCAAAGGGATCCTGTCTCCACCTGTGTAAGAAAGAATTGCTTCTTACTTTGAATTAAATAGTGGAAATACCGTCTCCCACAATTCTTCTCTCATCACGATGTCACCGGTGCTGGTGGTGCTATTGGGTACGCTACGACTACTGCACGTCATATATCTCCTCCAGTTTTCACAGTGGTATCCACTTCCACTTCCTCGATGAATGCAGGTGTACTTAAGGATTGACTTTCGCATTTTGCAGGTTCATCGGGGTATAAATTGTCAAATGATGTGATTCAAACTGTGTAAACTTGCGAGCACAGTTTACACGTAGTTTGAACCACATCATTAGTTTACACGTAGTTTGAACCACCTCATTTGTCAGTGCAAAATACGAAAGTCAATCCTTATAATTCTTCACTCTCATTTATCAGTTGATCTATGCATATTTTTGTTATTGGAAGAAAGACATTTACAGATATCTTTAGAGATGAATTTGACCCAGTCACCCATAAAACAGCTGAAATGCAAGTGCCCTCTTCACTGACTTCTGAGTATATATCCCTGCGCTTGCTCAGTAAAACGAAGCCGAATACAGTTTTTTTTAAATGAAAAGATTTATTCCTCATGAATATATCATTTGATGAATACATCATTATTCAGTTTATTCAGAATTGTTCAAACATGAAAATTAAAAATAAATTGAACTAGAACTATTTCTACCGCGGACAGCGGTAAGAGAGTCAACTGTAAACTTGTTCAACAGTGAGCGCGGGCGCATGTGACATTGCTATTTTTGTACAAGCCGATGCTATAAACGAAGACACGTCGCGGGAATTATATACTCTTCAACAGTTGGAATAAATTAATAATTTAGGGACAAAAGAATTTACCGAATTAGCCGTCACCTGGACAAAGATGAATCCGAATGAAAATACTTCGGATAATTAGCTCGATCGCCATTTCAATTTTTTGCGCAGCGAGATCACGAAAGATCATTTGTACCAACAGTCGCATTCTGGCTAGGGTGAAAGTGGGTCATATCTTGGGAAAAGTACTTTTTCTGTGGAACTAAATTGTGTTCAGGGTAAATAAATATCTGGAGTCGTTCTTTAGCCCATCTGGCGATAGTCCATGAGATTTTTTAATGATTTACCTATAGTTGCACAAAATATCTGCTGTTTTCCAAAACTCGGCCTATCTCTTCAACGTTAAAAACTTCCGATTTGGCATCAGATCACAATTAATCACTTCCGGGTCAGTGCCCACGACCTACATTGTTTAGAAATTTGAGAGCAGATCTTTATGGATTTTATGAGCTGCGATTTTTCAGCATTTCTGATACATCTGATATTTCAACTTGCAGATGAGTCTTCAAACTGTACTTCCTGGTGTTGATTTGGGCCACTTTGGAAAAAGCATGGTGGATGAAGACATGATCAGTGAAGGGTGAGAAGGCTCCCTGTTTACAAATTGAATGACATTCTGTTGCACCAATCAGCTGTCAGTGGCGGTAATTTGAAATTTCCATGGTCAACATCTGTCAAAGACTTCCACTGGTAATGTCCCACAAGATAAATATTGACATGCCAGGTGGATTTATGCATTGTAAATTTTCTGGATTTTTGCCGATTTTTAACGCTAATACATAACAAGTAACGAAATTAATAGTAGGCTGATGCCATTTGGTACAAACAGGAAGTTCACGAAAAGCTGCGCAGACTATGCGCAGTTGCAAAAAATTGAAATGGCGATAGAGTCTATTGAAGACGACTGGATCACACCCTGCATACCAAACGGCTGCTCCAATTTCCGCCGGAGGGAAATTACAAATTTGAGAAGCTAAGTAAGTTCAGATTTTTCATTTTTTTGGTAGTTTTCACGTTTTTACTACTCGAAAATTGAATGAGAAAATGTTCTCAAGGGGACGCGTTAGCAATTCGTGTGAAATTTTCAACTCGTCCTTGTATTATTTTTTAATTACAATTCATTTTATCTGACATTAAGAGCTATATTGCAACATAACAGTGATTAGATGCTTAAAAATCATCTATCTTTGTATCCTTCGCCAAATAAGTTATAGATATATGAAGAATAGTTCCTCAACAGCAGGCTGATAGCTTGTAGTTTCAAATAGTTCAACCTACTTCGGTCAATTTTAGATTTTCTAGCCCATGCATGTTCGTATATGATACAAATACCGCCGGAGGAGCATGTCTCGAAGATATGATTACCGCCGGAGGATCTAATCTCTAATTGCGTTTGTCTATGTACACGACGATCAGGCCACTTTACTATATGTTAACCAGGCAGACATAGCCATGATCATCACTAATTTTATCCTCGACATTTACGCCCATCGTGCCAACTCGTGTATTGGCCTAGGTGTTCTCGTCAGCATTGTAATTTTCCGGTCTCTTTGGCGAATTATTCTCCCCTGGGTCAGAGTTTGTAACCCCCTAAACTGTCGGTGAAACAATCAAATTTCTGACAGTATGAGATATACAATCTGACGCCGTGAGAATGTTGCGAATGTGTATCCGTCAGATACAGTCTAGATATCGGATAACCCTTAAACACTTTTGAGAGCATCTATTTAGAGCACCATTAAGCATTTCTGAACAAGAAGTACCGTAATAGATAATCATTTCTGAGTTTATTGAGTTGTTTAAACTACACGATTTAAGGAAAAAGTAGGTAATAAAGATAGGATTTGGTTAGACCCTACCAACGACTGTGATTAGATTGGGTCGGATTTTAGTTAGACTGGGGGCCGGCTAGGCCCCGTAAGCTCTGGGGTTCTAGACGGCCGGAGACGCATTCTGGCCAATTCCCGATGGATAAAATCGGAAATCATCTCTCAGTTATCGCTCGTATTTTGATAGTTTTTGTGTTTTTCTGTGAGGGTTCCTGGAATTGTTTTTGAAAATCTAAACGTGAAATGGCGCGTTCTAGCATTTTGACAGCTATTTCCCACTTTCGAGAACTGTATTTTTTAGACTGATGTACAACAAAAAGTAGAATGGTTTTTGAAATGGAATTAATCACTTTTTATGGTCCCTACTGAGATGTTTATACTTATATTTAGTAAATAGTGTCCTGTTGCATTTTGACGGAATATTTGGACTTAGAAGAACTTTTGTAGAGTGAACTAACGGAACTAACTTTCTTCTCTCTAGTAGGTCGGGGATATTCTTAAATCTAGATTTAAAATTGTGCTTTCTAGACAGTACAGCCTATTTTCGACTTGTTTTGGATTAACCCTATCTGGCCTGGGCGATTTGGGATGTTCCGCAGCCTGGGGGGGGGGGGGGCGGAAAGTGCCCCCCCTAAATATTTTCGCTATCTCTAAGGCTAGAGGGCTGAAACTTACCACACTATATCTTTGGGTCAAGCTCTACAAGAAAATGTAAAAAAAATCCAAGATGGCCGCCATGATGACGTCACAGACGTCATTTTCTAAAAGAGCATTTTTGGACGATTTTTGGTCAAAATCTTCGAATTTTTTTATTTTGTTTTTTTCTTCGCAAAAACTGCATGATAAATTAGTAAATAATAATCTGATATGAAATAAAATAAGTTTTACCCACTTTTCTATACAAAAAAGCAAAATTTTTGAAGAAATATGACGAAAACATCACTTTTTTTGGTACCCCACATGGCCGCCATTTTGAATTTACCCATGATCCTCTGCTCATGAGGTTATGCAAATAGCCTCAAAATGATAATAATGATAACCTATAACGTGACGAAGTTTCTACTCTCCATTTTTTGGCGTTCCGGAGATATCGCAGAAAGTTTGGTAGGGGGGTGGGGGGCATTTTGGCACCCCCTCCCCCAGGACTGGTAGGGTTAATGAGGGAAGGGAGGGAGCGGGAAAAATCAGGGGATGTTTTTTGGTGATGCTAAGACATATGGTTTCAGTAAAATGCATAGAATCGCGTTGAATCAATATGCTGAATTTTTGTGTAATTTTGGAAGAAATATGGCGAAAACATCACTTTTCTGGTACCCCCATGTCCGCCATTTTGAATTTACCCATGATCCTCTGCTCGGGGGTCATGCAAATAGGCTCAAAATGACCCCAATATGATAATCGGAAAAGTCGCGGAGTTTCAGCTCTCAATCTTTTGTCGTTCTGGCGATACCAGCAAAAAAACCAACAGGGGGGGAGGGCGTAAAGTGCCCCCCCCAGGCCAGGTAGGGTTACGGTACAGGGGCGTTGGAAGCAAATTCGAAGTGGTACGGCCACTATCATATAACTTTAGGCGAGGGTCCAGGGGCCGCCGGAAGCTTAATCACAAGGTCGGGTACAGACCGGGAAAGGTAGAATGCACCCAGAAACAATCTAGCGTGTAGGCCTATGACAAATTGGACAAACGAACAACGAATTCGTATGAAGAAAACTAATTTTTTGTTGCGTTGATAAAATAACGTGAACATCAAACGGCATCATGCATATGAACGTACATGTTACTTATTCACGGTCGGTGCGCAGAACTGCTAACAAATTCAGTGGCGCTCTGGACCGATCAAAGTCTTCTTCGACTTGGAAGCTATCAAAACTGCTTAGTTCGTTTGCTTTTCATTTTGTGTTTATTTCTTTCTTTCTTCGTTTTTTGTTTTTTCTTTCTTTCATATTTTTGTTTATTGCGCAAAAGTGGTACGGCCATGGCTTCCGACGCCCTTTAGGTGAAAGGTTGTTCAATCCGGAACTAAGTCCCGACTGTTATGTTTTTGATTGCATGGCCTGTCCATTTCTTAAAACTTTAAGATATCCAACACTTTCGGTTCAGCCTTCATGTTTTATTTTTGAGACCTTCATAAGACTTATACAGACGGACAACCTAGAAAATTGTCGAATTTACAAATGCAAAACGCTGCGTTCTGCTGCATTCTGATAATAGTAGGCCTTTTACCGCATCACATTTGTCATTCTCTCTGGAAAACTATCAAAACTTTAGTGTAGTGTTTATTTATTTTTTTCTGCTCAAATTATTGGGGGGCTTCAGCCCCCGTAGCCCCTCTCCCGCTCCGCCGTGCCTGTTAGATACTCCGGCGGTAACTGTATCATATTATTATTGACTCCGGCGGTAGTCAGATCTCACTCCGCCGTATGTTGCATCACCACTTCCACACAGGTCATATTCAGGAGTCTCAAAATCATCGAAATTCTTCTTTTTCACATATAAATATCATCTTGCCATTAAAAGGCAACCTCGTTTTACATAACGATCGTAGGTATATTCTTGATTAATTAGATAAAATGCATATTTGATGTAGTTTTTCTAAGAAAGATATCTAGATTCGGCTTCTAATGGATGTAATTGTCTATTTAGAATTATCCCGTTCTAAAAAACACGTCAGCTACTTAAATAAACGTACCATCTAACGACTGAGACAATGTGATATTGTTGATAGGGTATGGTTCTGACATATCAACGTAAAAACCAACAAGTTGTCCTACCATTTTTCACGCCCTTCCCTCCGGCGGAAGTTCACCCTCCGGCGGAAGTTGGAGTAGCCGTTTGGTATGCAGGGGATGTGGATATAATAATCAACGAATGAATCGGGTGAGGCTGTCAAACGTCAGCGCGAATGTTTATACCGTACCACTGGGTCTACGTACCTGCACTCCGCGGCTCATGTCCATTTCATACTGCCACTCACCAAGCGTTCGGTTGTGAATAAATTGTGTAACTGTTAGTTTTTTATCTGCGAGGTGTTTAATAAATTACGACGTTAGTGTCATGAATTTGTCGGCGTGTACTGTTACCGCTCCGTCCTGAATTGTATAGGTCAAAACCAGTCGGTACGAGAAACCGCATCGTCTGCTACAAAAGTAGTTCGTCAAGAAACGTTTAAACTTCGAAATGCAAAGTTTATCGAGTTGTAAACTTTTTAATTTCACATCACATGATGCTACTTTGGCCAATGGGAGGAGAGATATGGTCACCGATTTCAGAGTGTAGAATTATAATTACTTAACTCGCAAAGGGATCGGAAATACAATCATTGCGAGTCGGAGAGGAATAACAGACAGAATCAATATTGGACATCTCGCGCCGTTGCACGAGCTGCCTTCACGGATATGAATAGACATTCCACTCTTTTGAAAAGTGAATTACGCCCAACCATTGTTAACAATTTCAGTCTCCGCATACAAATTTGTAGAATGTGTATATATCACATTGTGCTTATCAAGGAACGAATGGCCTTGATGTGTCAAAGATTGAAAATTTCCCAAGGCACCAATCACTGTATGTTCGTTCCATTTGTTATACGAAGCATGTGACTCGACAAATTCACATACAGGGGCCAGGGGATATATACAGGGGATATCATTCATGGGATGTAGCTCAAATTTCTCAATAATATCTATATGAAATTTGGCAATAATAATAATAATAATAATAATAGTTTTATTTCAGACTGAACGGGCGTCCATACAGATTACACCAAAGTTATTTACATGGGGATAAGAGCACTAGTGCAACATTTCAGACCATTTGGCTTCTAGCTTTGACGAGAAATAAACATCACAGTTAAGCAATCTACAAATTATAACATTGTCACAATCAGTTAGCCTTTGCTTCAACCGAAACACGGACTTTCGACAAAAGACGGAATGCGATTAATCACAAACATGTAGCTTGTGCTACAGTCACGTCTATAACACATGAGCCACCTGAACGAATTGTTATAAGTAACTCTCAATTTGTTGAGACCTTTCTTGCTGCAAGAGCACCAAAGCTGATAGCAATACAATACATCAACAGCATACAGATATTCCAATGGGTACAAATTGTGCACCCCTTTTGGCAGACCTATATCTGTTCTCTTATGAATACGACTATATGCAGACGCTTTCAAAAACAGATTATTTCAAATTACAAGCGTCCGGTCCGTCATTCATAATTCAGCCGTCGTCCAATAAAGAATATCCGCATCCAAAATCCAAAGACCTATTCCATATTCCACAAAAGGCAATCATAGTATACATAAATATAGGCTAGTTTTCTGCAAGAGAGAAGCGGTCAACAGTTTTCAATGATTCCGGCAAGACATCATGATGTTCCAAAAATATCAAATCCGTATCGCTGATCAGTATTCTTAATCCATAATAATCGCTGTAAAGTCGTCATCTTCTAAGCCCGTTCCTTCTCGTTCACCAAACGCTATATAGACGATGTTCGTGCTGTGAATAATCGCTATGTAAATAACCCAGTCAAGGATATATATCCACCTTGACTAGATTTGAAGGAAAGTACAGATGGCCTTAACGGCACATCTTATGCAGACTTTTTTCTCTATAAAAATGAAGCGGGCCTGCTCTCTCGTCAACTTTACGACAAAAGGGATGATTACAATTTCGACATAGTTAACTATCCCTATCTGGACAGTAATATACCAGAGGGACCTGCATATGGCGTATACATATCTGGCCTAGTAGCATTTGCTAGATCTTGTGTTGTAAAACAGGGATATATCATAAAGCGCCTTCACTCGAAGTTTCTCAAATTTGGCGATACATATTGCATGCTGATATCAAAATACGAACATAGCGTGCAAGATCTACGTTTCGTAACTTGTGTCTAATTCCGCTCACCGGGGGCTAGGGGCCGTAAGAACCTATGCATATCAAGACCCTCAAAACGTGACTGAGATACATCATACTCTAGATAACGACTTTGTACATGTCACTCGACAAATATAAGTAGATTTATTGTTTAGAAAATTTTAAGCCGTACGACGCCGGATATTATAGGTTAGTTTTTCTAAGTTTTTTGCATTTACCAGGTTACCCCATGTTAAGACGTTTACTCCATCAGACGTCCATGATGCTCATCCATTTACATCAGATGAGTTGTTTGGGCCGATCTGTCATCACAGCTCCCGAGCTAGCGTATCTATTTCCGCTTAAGCCAGTGGTAGAGGCGTTTGGATACTTCATATTCTCCACATGAACAGCTGCAATGAAAGCGCGGCTGAGATACTAAGGCTACGTCAGAGAATCCACCGTATTCTCGGGTCTGAATGTTAGGTGTCGAAGAATACTCTCCTGTAGAGTCATATGGTTGCATATTTAGATACCAAACGTCGTCAATTTTTCTCACCTCTTGCATATCGCTCCAATTTAGAACGTATATCATATGGATCAAGAATACTGATCAGTAATATGGATTTGGTAGTTTTGGAACATCATGATGTCTTGCTGGCATCATTGAAAACTGTTGATCGCTTCTGTCTTGCATGAAATTAGCCTAGTTTTATGTATAGTATGATGTATCCTTTTAATTTGGTGCTAGTTATATGAATTACAGATTGGGATTATGGACGCAGAAAATCTTTAATGAACGACGGCTGAATATTGAATGACGGACTAGACGCTGGTATTGAAGAAATTTGAAACCTGCTACCCCTTGCCCGCTCGTGAGATGGTATAACCCATGTGATTCTCCTTTTAGTTTTGGGTTAAGCTTTTCGAAGTAGGGGTCCAGAATCTCGTCTCATAATTGGATATTTCGCAATGACATTTCACGGGAATATATTACCATGGTCCAGTAAAATACACAAGGTATGGATAATTAAGTAACGATCATTGAGGTCAATTATATGACTTGATTCCAACTTCAATTTTTCAATTGTGCCTATGCCTAAATCTGACAACCTGTCACAGCTCGGAACGCTCAGGCGGAAACACTGATAAACAAGATGTTCTCGTCAGAGATCAGCATTGAGTAGCATGAGTAGCAGATGTCTCGAGTCAAGTTTCATCCTCAGGGATGAATTATATTTGCATTTACACCATAAAATCAGAAGAAATATCCAGTATTGCGCTCTGGTCGATACTGGGATATAGATTGCATGTAGGCATATATTTGTACATGTAGATTCTCAGCCAGAAACGACGCATTAGGGATGAGTGAGAAAGGGAATTGGTGCATCGCCCCGATTCAATCCAAACACAAAATGACTTATTGTGAGTATCGTTTGGTAGGATATGAATTTCAGTCCATTTCTTAATGTAATTAAGTTGATGCACTTCAGCTTTACCATTTATTTCTATTCCTCCATCGCCGTCATGGATATCACACTGTCGAACGTTTATCGAAGTGCTGTGCGATATTCCCATCCCGGCAGATCCTGAAAACAAATAAACAAAATCGTGCGCCTAAATGAAATAATCGTAAAATAAATTTGCAATTCACAAAATGATACCACATATATAGTGAATGTGAATATACGCCTGAAACTGTTTGGGACTGAACGATGGCGTTATTTGTCATGTTTTAATTCAATCAGTTCCGTCATTGACCTCACACTAATTGCAGCAGAAAAGTTTTTCAATTGATTTCTATCCATAAATATGCCGTGCGTAACATACCAATAGTCTTAGTGAATCGAGTGAAAGGAAGACCTATACAATTTAGAAAATACAATATGGCCATCTCCTATCATAACAAGCGCTGGATGAGCACAAAGACCTCCATCGAGGCAATAGGGTCCGTCGAGGCAATAGGGTAGGGAATACATCACTGAATAACGTAGAGCCGGATGCCAAGCTCAATTCTGCATTTGTTGGAGGTTAACTTCACTAATCTAATTACAAGTCATTTTCATAGCTACCCGCAGCAAAATATTGAGTTCTCTAAATGTGAAAATGGAATTTATTTAAAATTGAATATTTTATATTTTAGCATTTTAGCATTCCCATGCAATTTCTGGTTAAATACCTACACAGGTGGTTGGTAAGCTGGTCTTCCATAGCAACAACAACTTGGACAATTTGGTTGGCTTCGACATAAGTCATCAGCCGACAAATACTTTGCGATATATAGAAACAATGTGTGGTGTACTAGAAATCGTTGTGTGGTAATGGCATAAAATGACGGCAATAAACTTACCAGAAAAACGGCAAAAATTCGCATCGTCTATATCTACAACATGAAGAGCCGCCATGTTGAATCTCCCGCTGGAAGCGGCCAACCTGACTCCCGTAACTCGTGAAGCATGATGGGAGGTGGAACCCGACTACAGAAACAAGGCCCATTGAAATGCATTGCAATGAGGGTTCGCCATTATTCCAAAAGTGTCCAGAAAAGTGCCTCAAAATTTCGTCGGGAACCATGGCAAACCGTATTGGAAATCGCATGAGTCGTGGGCTGGAGATTTCACGTTGCATTCAGTCTGATCGACGGAGGTAAAAATCGAAAAAAAAAAGATTCTAGGCGTCAGATCCGACTTTAATTCGCTTATGACTACTTGGCCGCTCTGCAAATATAACGTTGATATCATGGTAACTCCTTAACATATATTTATTTGGATAATACGGATGCAAAATTGTGAGAAATGCCAACGTTCGCAAAATCAGTTCACCCACTTGTCAATCATTTCATATAGGATGTTTTAATCGTAAGTGAAACTTTGAAGTGCCATATCTAGGCAACTGTTTAGGGAGAGCGTCTTTTTGAAATTTTGCATACAGTCAGGTCACTTGGTGCTATCAATTCGGGAAATTTAGTTCAAGCTATAGCACAAAGGTTTACATGCCTCACCTGACATGGAAACTTATAATATATAATATAATTTTCACTACACCAATACCGAAAAACGATTGACGCTGCCAAAATATATCACTTGTTCGTTCCTCATATTGAAGGAACAGGTTTTCGGTCTATACGAGGATCGAAAAGTAATATATTTAAAGTCTATATTGACAGCATATATTTTATAACCTTGACATGACTATATGGACAAAACGTGGAGATACGAACTTAAAATTTCCACCGAAGTACAAATAAGTACCGTTATTGACACAACGAGACATCGAAATTTGGATGCGAAAAATACCCCAAAATGAGTCACAGTCATAATTCTACCTTACTGCGAATGATCATATGGTCATTTTCATTTCCCCTGGGTATGATTCACTAAAACCTTTGATATGTTACTCGTGTCATATGACAGGATACAAAACAAGCGAGATACCTTCTGTTGCTTTAAGTGAACGGTTCGGATTTTTTGCCGCAGAATGACTGAACTGTCTAGGGGTGGGAAACTGTGAGAGATTAAAATGTTGCGAAAACATATTAAGAAATATAGGAAAGTTCGCCCTTACTAGAGTGAGATACACTCAGAGATTTTACGTTTTGGTCAAGCGTATTTCGCTTTATACTTGCCTGTATTTTTTATTTCCAATTTGTCGAATGTCATCGACTGAAGATACTCGCCTTCCACTGCCATGTACCGACAGCTCTCAAGGACAATGTCTTGAAGAGTTATGTGAGAGACATTTGTGAAGCTGAATTCAACATAAAATGGAATTATAGTACACGCTTTAATGCAATGTCTACAAATGTAGTCTACAACTAGATCACGGACTTGCTGATCGACTTCGTGTGATTGGCTTCTCTGATAACATGAATGCCACGAGTGGGAATCCACATGGTACGACTATAGGCCTACTATCATGTACATGTTTACTATCGAAGGACCCATGCTTTGTTATCGTCCTGAGTGACGCGAAAATATCCCGAATTGTAAAAGACCAAATATGGATGGAAATACTTTAGCCAGATGGAGACATATTGTATGAACGTTCAGAAATATGACGTCGTCGACCCCGACATTCAGTATTCAGTCCACAAAAGAATATTAACGTCAATGTTCGAAAGACAGTTAGCATCAATTCCAAACAGCCATAATATTGATATTTAAAGAAAACAACTTGATTCTTTCAAGAGAGAAGCGGTCAACTTCATTGACGGCAGCAAGGCATCATAATAACTTCTGTAAAATCTTCATCGCTGAACAGTATTGTATGCAGTACTGTCTGCTTGGCATCTGGGAAATAGGTTCAACAATGTAAAATCTTTTTTTATCACTGATCGGTATTGTCAGTTTTAATGTTTGTGTAGCATATGAGAAATAGCTTAAACCTTGTAAAATACAGTCTTAGGCTGTGGAAACAGAAACCCCCGAGCAGAGTGCAAGATGAAATCAACCACAAGTCACCAAGAGTTCTCTCAGAAGATGACAGCGAAAGGAAATATTTTTGATACCCTCTATAATTGAGTTTAATCCCCCCAAATAGTATAAAGTGGCAATCAACTAATCGAATTGGTTAATAGGAAGCGTCAGATCCGACATTCAATATTTAGTCGTTGCCCATAAAAGAATTTCCGTGTCAATAATCCATATACCTATTTCGTATGACAGTTAGCACAAATTCCAAATGTATGCAAAAGAAAAAGAAAAAAAACACAAGATACCTTCACCAGACCACGCATCGGATGCGCTAGTGTCGTCTGAAGTCCTCACCTGTAGATAGACACTGAACTTCTCCAAGACATCAAAATTGTACCACAAATATCCATTCCATCGTATCAGGAACTACTCAAAATCCTAGAACCCAGAACTTACAAGTTCAGACGACCTCGAGCTGACCATATCCTATTAATCTAAACAATGGACGATGTCGAGCCACCCCCCTCCTGTATCACACCTAACCCTCGCTACGACTGTTGGGGAAACTAGGTGCAAACTTTCAAGAAACCATATAACCGGGAATTGTTCTTCTCTGATCGAGTGGTAAACACCTGGAATACCTACATAGAAAGGATGGTGAGCCCAAAATCTTCAACACCTTCAAGGGAGTGAATCTTCAGAAATGCCTTCGTAGTCTCGTCTATGGAGACTCGACTACACGTTCATCTCCCTGCCAAACTAGTGTAGAAGTGTGGCGACAACAAGGAATTGTGTTATACTCACTGAAATAGGGTGTTGATCATTGAAGCATAAATAACATCGCTGGACGATATAGATCCCGAATGCTCTGGCGGCCAGATGTAAAGAATACCTGATGTTCGATCCACATAATATTCACCCTGGGTAAGTAAATCAGCATAAATATAAGAAGAATACGTGCCTTGGACAATGAATGAAACTACTGCTCCTACAATGCGAAGATTTTCCTACCATTTGCAAATTGTCCGGTAATGAGTTAGTGAGTAAGTCCCTCCGAATCCTTTCGTCGGCAAAATAAGGAGAACCGTTGACATTAGAACCTTGATTTTTGCCATGAACGTGCACTAGGGCATTGTTACCAGCAAGTTCTGAGCTGACCGAATTCTGATGAAAATTTGATTTATAATTATCTTTTTATTATTTATTGATGGCTCAGCGAGTGCACTGTCATGCCCGTCGGGAACCCTTGGCTGTATGTTTCACTGTGACTTTTGAAGGTTCCCTAATACGGCATATCGTGTTGGACACCTCGGTTATCGTAAAATCACCGAAGTTAAGCGATTTTGAGCCAGGTCAAGATATGGATGGGTGATCTCGTGCTGTACTGTTGGGCTGATAAGTTTCCAGGGTAATAGGAACTGAGGGCGATAATAGTTGCTACGCTAATGACTCACCAGTGGTGACATCTGGGAAAGTTAATAGTACCCACTGTCAATTAGAGACTGCTATATAAATTATTTCACGATAGCACATAGGGCCCCCAAGTCATCTCTCGAGTACACACTTAAATCATATCAAACCCTACTTCGTAGGTCCTGTGACGTTTGTCACACTACTCATGTCAGTAATTCCTGACCACCAATGATCATTTTATAACGTGACTTTTCGTCTCTGTAGTTTCCGGTCATGGACATTTTTACGATATCCCGTTTAATATATACAGTTGTACCTTGAATATTTCATCAGAACTGCCAAAATAACCTAATTTGAAATTATTCATTGCTGATATCAATAAAATAATGACGGGTGATTGTTAAAAGCATTCACCGCTGAAACAATATAAATGTAACGTTATATGTGTAGTAGGATACAGTTTTAATCAAAGCAAATGAAAAAATGTCACAAACCATGGCTGCTACCAATTCCGCATAGTTTATTAGTCAATTTGTTATGTAATGATACCTGTTGATCCAATTCGGAGATAGCGTTGAATACATTAAAATATCCTCCTTGATGTTTAGATCCCAAGTGAGTTCCTTGTTCAACTTGACCTGCGATAGGAAATATTACTATATCAGTAGTGATGGGTTACTATGGCAAAAATCGATATTTAATGTGGAATTCGTATATGGATTAGACTTATAATTCCTTTGATGCCGTCTTGTCCAAATATATGAATGTATGTAAGGGAGAGGCAATCTAAATGAATCAAATCATGTCAACGGTCTCTCTTTGTATATATATGTCTCTACTGACCGAATAGAAGATCGCATCTGGTGACCTCGGGTGATTAACCAATCAATGCGATGCTTCAGCGGAGAGTGACTCTGAAGGTAAGTCCACGAATATTATTGGCTTAAACAAAAAAGGAATAGTCCTAAAATGGGGTCACTGGGTGAGATTTTTCTATGGGCCCTATGATCGTACAGCGATATGTACATGATATATAAGGGGGCTTTATTGGATTCTAAGATGAAAGGAGAGAAATAACTGTATCCTGTGGAAAACGTGACAAACCCATGTCAAAACCTTAATTACTAAGCTTTCCTACAGAGAATTCGACATTGTTCATGTGAGTGAATATCGAAATGCACCATATTGCAGCGATACATCTGTAAGATAGGAATAAATAATCGTTGACCTTGGGGATACAAGTATAAGATGCGGCAACCAGGAGCCAACCGTCTTCTACGAAGCCATTACCGACACATCTTCACTGGATGAGCTTCACAGTTTTCTCCACAGCTAGAAAAGACACTAAATCTGGGGATATTATTCCATGTTAATTTTTATATCTTACCTGGTCGCATCCCATTGTGTAACGGTGTATCTATAGTCATGGTGTTGTGACCAGTGTCTGTACTTGCAACATGAGCTGAATCGTCAGCCCATCCATAATACCTGAAAGATATGAGGTGAAGAATGCATACATAACTTTATAATGTTTATACACTGGTTGACTTAGCATTTGCCTAAATACCAAAGTAACCAACAGTAACGATCGATATATACTTCATTAATGAGGATAGCAAACGAACAGCCATATACATATTTCTGGGTGCTTTGTGTAGTTCGCTGGCGATCGGATAATGTCCTCGTTATTTTAACGTGTACCTTTTCGTATAGATATACGTTTAATACGATGGAAAATAGTTATGAATTTACATGGACCGCATAAGTAACTTTTGAATTCGTAAGAGATGAGAAAAGTTGTCTGTCGACTAATAAGCAACCACATAACGCTAAAGGGTAACTTCTCTGTGCACACCATATTCAGACTAGAATACGAAAGACTCTAAGACCAGAGCTTGGTATCTCAGCCGCGCTTTTATTACATATGTCCATGTGAAAACTACGAAGTAGCCACACAGCCCCTGACCGAAAACTTCGAAGATCGAGTTGAATATTCTGCCCTGTAAGTGCCAATGTAAATAGTGTATAATTACCAGAATCCATATACCCATAGATCAAACTCATTCTTCCATTTGTCCGCCCGATGACTCAATGAACTAGGGTAAGTAAATCGATGTCCATTATGGCCATCAGGCGTGGATACCACATCGACATATGAACCCTATAAATCACATACGCAATGCCATCAAATGATTAAATCTGATAGTACAGGAATTCCGAAAAGGACTTTATGTAAAGAACATCATGATGTCTTGCTGTTATTGTTGAAAACTGTTGACCACTTCTGTCTTATAGGAAACCATCTTGCTTATATTTAAATATTCATTTCACGTATATTTGTAATTGCTGCTTCATGTGACTGTCTTATTAAACAGGTATTTCGATTATTGACGCGATAATCCTTTGTGGAAGTCGGTTGAATATCTAATGTCGGATCGGACGCCTAGAACTCCGAGCATTCTAAGTACGAGGCTATAATCAGGGTGTTCTATAGACTGAGAGTTCGTCATCAGTTAGTACAGATTAACTTCGTGTGCGCTCTCTAAGTATTTCAAATGGAAAACATAGATTAACGATTCAATTGGCAGCGGTCATCCGTAAATACCACACTGTCTTCGCAATTCATTAGATATATATATGTAAACAAGCTAGTTTCTTGCACTAGCAACATTGTTCAACGAGGCCATCAGGATACCATGATGTCACAAAAAATGTATAGCTAAAAGCTATGCTTAATCCACATTGATTTTCAAGTTCTGTTCATGGTCCCCTGAAATTGATTCAATATATCGTTACAAGCTTACATCGTTTGGCCATCTTGCCAGCCGAAGTGGTTTTCCGTTGTAGAAAATCTCAAGTGGCGCAGTACGCTTACGGTACGCTCCAAAACGTCCTAACTGTCCTAATTCAGAATGTGAGATACCGATATCGCTGAACCGAAGCTGCCGCACCTGAAATCAAATCCTATGAATTAACCAGAGTTCTGATATACGTTTTCGTGAACCAGTGTGGTTAGCCGGAGCGGGACTGGCAGCAGAGCAGATATTGACTCGTAATCTAGATACAATAAGCGGATGGTCCCCATAAAGCAACATACTATACCGATTAGGCATGATCATAGTAAATACGTGTAGTGATTGATAGAATTATTGATAAAATGCTGATCTAATAGAGGAAAAGGAAGAACCGTTTACAGTAATGTTGCAATCTGAATAATTTAAAAATGTTATTTTAACCATGGAGCCTGCTACTTTTTCGCAGGCACCATGTTTCAACAAAGTAGTTGTAAAGACTTATGTTTAAACCCAATACATAGTCCGGGCTAAGAGTAATTAGTATTCATAATTGCTGTAGATTATGAACCATTCTATTGTCGGCCGGAGGTTATTCTATGGGTATATGCCAGAAGGTACATGCTTCTGACCCCCTGACCTGAGAATGTCTTGTTATCAAAAAGTTAATCTGATCGAGGGCGAACTTGACGACTTGACCATAAAATGCCTTACATATATTCAGGTCACCGTGTAAATGCGATAGAAACAGTAAGTCACACCTTTCCATGAGCTGACGCTGGAAGCTTTTGCAGAATATGCGAATCCGTAACTGTGTGAAATGCGTGTGTATCAATCCTCTTCCCACCAGTCTGAAATGATAGGAAAATAACGTCATCTATCATCCCGAATAATGCAATAGTGTTCAAGCACACTGTAATCATTGAATCACATCAAAATTCATTTTAGGATAAGCAGTAGTAAAATAATTAAATTGAAAGTACCAACTTGTGACTACTCACCACGTGAACTTCTTGGCCACTGTAGGAACGAATCGTGATTGGATGACCAAATTCTTTGTCAAAGGTTACCGTCTGTGTCAGGTCATGGTAACCTCCCATCAGTTCGATATAGACCGCTGTTGAAGCAAGGGTCGATATTTAATTCATTCTTAGTCTTCACGTATTAAATTGTTCTCGTCAATGGCTAATATCAGGGTCTATACGTTTTACATTCCATCACTCTCTAAGTAGGAATAATCTCGTCTGGCACATACATGTGGTAAGCCCGATTCAGTATTTTGGACGAGACAGATATTGGTTGGAAGCCGTATAAGTATCAATTTCAACATTAAGTTCAACATAAAAATAAGTTGTTTGAACGTACGAAAGTTTCAACTGATCGCAAGGCAATGGGGTGACCTCATTTTCCACACCTCAAATCTGACGAGGACTCAAATATCATGAAAGGCGCTTCAACCACCCTAAAATTATCATTGTCCAAAGATGACGACAATCGCATTCCTTTTGTAGCTCACTTGGTCCAATTCCTATTATGTCTGGTGATTAAAATGCTTATCTTTTTTAGCCGCTTAAGCGGGCACGAAGTTTTATTTACAACCAGTCCTTGAAGTCCAAAGCCTAGCTGTAGACCGTGGTCCATTACAGCCATGTGGAATACGCAAACCGTTAAACCTTCTACTAAACCCACCACATCATTTGTGTGACTTTATCAATCACTTGAACGACTGAAATTCAACAATTCCAATCATGCTGGATAGACGATGTAGTGTTTTTCTTCTTTTCTTCAGACACTGATATTCATTAATTGCTATGAATGCAATATCCAGTGGCCATGGTTTGAGCACAACTATGGCCCATCTTAGCTTTAAAATATATTTCCCAGTGTGTGGATAGACCATGGCGCAAATATACAATTGATATTGTTCCATCAACATACATTTTCCTCTAACGTCTCCGTCGTGAAGGCGGGTTACGGCTTTCGTCAGTGTCTTTAATGGATGCGATGTGGCTAATCTGTATAGGAAGATGAAAGTAGTTTTCAAAAACTGGGTATTTAAAAGAATTTGGGATGATAAAACGGGACCCAGACTCTATCTAAATAAGACATTTGGAACGGAAAGGCATTTCAGTGATTTAGTCAATCCTTGTCTCAAGTATTTTTTCCCCTGTGCGTGTTTGTGTATGTCTGTTCGTCCATGATAGGATTACCCGGTTTGCATATCAACATTCCTAGTCCGCTTGACGATATATACTATAATGTGCGAAACTGAGCGTGCCGACCAGATGTTCTTTGTCTTGTTAATGCTATCTGCATTGAGTATGAGATGGACATTTTCATACCCAATGGAATGATTTCGGCAGATACGTATGCCTCTTCGCGAAATCGAAGTCATTTTCAGTCAAAAAACAACACATACCCTTCAACGCAATTACAATATTATAAGACATAGTCATGTGGCGCAAGGCCAGACCCAACCTTTGTTGCGTTGCACACGGTTGCATGTACCTTACGCAAGGCTTACACATGTTTTCACCGTTCAACTGATAAACAATGTATTCTTAAAGGCAGAGTGAATCGAATGAAACCCCATGTCTCAAGAAAACTATTCCTGTCACCATCGAAGATGTTTCAAAATATGAGTCAATCGAATGAAAATCCGATTGCCAAACGACTCATGTTCGCAAATCTTTGCCTTTTGGAAAATTTGGTACACGAAAAAGAGGCAATATTTAACAGGCCAAATGACTATTATATCCATGAATCATTCGACGAATACGAAAATACAATTGGATGTAGGTGGATATCAGTTATTTCAACACGATTTAACGTGATCTTCTTTCAACTTCTCGTAGTTTAAATTATTATCCTCATTTCTACTCACCCGTTATTGCTGTCGGAGCCAGATGGAGAGACGAACAAATGGACATCTGCTCCTCTAACAGACGACCACAAGAGAAAATATAGCAAGAACGCAGTCAACATAGCTGTGTTTGGTTGAACTGTCTTATGTCGCCGGTGTAATATTTTCACCAAACTTTGGCCTTGAAAATAATTATCTACGGAAGGCCCAGCGGTTCAAACTAAAGAGAAATTGTGAGTTCATTCAAAATATCATTTTATCATTAAATCCATATAAACATTAGATTCATATAAACGATCACACACTGATGGCAATCATATAAACGATCACACACTGATGGCAAAGTGATATAGTAGCGTGCAGGATCTGTAGCGCTACGTGTCTTAGCTTGTATGTAGGAGCTCTCAAACATCACATCAACCCTTAACTTCGCAATCGTCCTTATGATGTTAACGGATTTTTATCAACATTTTTTTTCTCTGGAATATGTGTCAGAAGAGTTAGTACTTCATTAAGAAATTTTTTACAAATTACGTATTTAAGCCTTTTTAATTAAAGACCTGTAGCTCAATTTCCGCCAGTTAATCCGTTAATGAGCTTAGGCGTCACGTGCCCTTGTGACGTCAGACAGGCGGCCGTCTCCTGTGGGCAGCTGTCTGAGCTATATATTAAGCTGTGGATTTGCGATTACTCCATCGCGTATATCGCTGTATAATTAATCGAAAACGATTCAAAACCATGGAGGAATATGCCAGTGACGATGATCTATATACAGAGGACATAAATGGACATCTTGACGTTCTGCCGTATCAGTTTGAACCCGTACCAAACGACTGAAATGAGGTGGAACAGCCAATCTGAAGCAGATGAACCGTCCCAAGGTCGACTTGTAAACACATACTCGTATGTTATTTATGCCGGGCGTTATATATAGGCCCCCTATGCACAGAATGAATAAATAATTTGTCCAGGCCTACCTGGTGAAATTTCAACACTGAGACGTACGCCAATTTTGGATTTTTCTCTTTCGTTCAGGTCAGTTTGAAAGCACGACGTTAGATATCATCTACCAAAAATATTTAGTTCATTTTTTTTTTACTTCTGGCAAATCTGTGTTCAATAAATTATTTCCAGTAGGAATACGCCGTCCAGCTAGCGTAATTGACAGGAAAAAACAAATCGCGACTTTCTAGCTGTCCTGCTCCCGACTTTTCGCAGATACATGGGGGGGGGAGGGCAATTTCTCGCACAACGGGTGTTGGTGACATTATCAGATAGCCCACCTGCACGCAAACAGTCTAGCAAATTCATGTCACGAGAGTGATATTTAGCTCACGTAAACGGTCATATTTTATATTGTATTATATTGCAACCACTCGTCTGATTTCAAATACCCTCTCCTAAATATTTTTATTGCGGCACAATACGGCATTTTGAGTCAATTTACACTGCTATTTATTAAGCGGTAGTATTCTCGAGTGGAATTGTGAAGAAGCAGTGTATATACAGTTCCTTGAGTAAATGTCAACAGTATGATAACTAGGTGAGAAATATTTAATAGGACAGGATTAGGCTTGTGGAGATGGCTGGATTAATTAACAAGGTGGGCTTCAAGGCACGGCGGGGTTCCTGGATCAGTAGGTCATACGCGCTGGGAATGAATATATACTCTGAAAAAACAGTTGTGTACAGAATTGCACATCTACAAAAAATGTGTATCAGAAGGTTTGTGTACTTTTTCTACACAAATTATGTATCACAGCTACACAGTGATTGTAGATGTTCAATTTTGTTACAGCAATGTGTACCTATGGTACACAGTTTGCGTACTTTTGGTACACAGTTGTTTTTAGAGAGTACTGCTTATTTATTTATTTATTGATGTCATTGACTTGAGAAAGATACCTGTATCAAAACGTCGTCCCGAATAAACTAGAAGTTGTTATCCATAAGCAATTTGTTTATTTATCTACTTCCCAACTTCTAAATGGGACTAAAAGAAATCTCTCCCAGTATGTAATTCATACTAAATTGCTACCTGTCATTAGCGAGCTCTCGCGTCTGTCACGTCACAGATTGGCGGCCTCGCTTTCATTCCACAAATATGCATATCTGACTGGGAGCTAAATAGAGCTGCCAAAAAGGCTTAAATACGCCCGCAGGGGACAAGGAAATTTAAAAAAAAAAATTGATTAATTAAGTACTAATTCGTCTGACACATATTCCAGAGAAAAAAAATATTGATAAAAATCCCTTAAGGGTCGACTGGTCAAATTCGTTTGTGAATGACCTTGGCCTATTTACACAGATTCCAAAAGTCAAGGATAATACTTAACAAGCTTGTAAACGAACACGAGACAAGTTGAACTAGATTCCCATTCTTTGGCGAGATCAGCAAACTCTCCTTCATTTATATCGATCACTTGTTCGTTCCAAACTCGATTATGGTTCAATTGTTTACAATGGTGCAAGCAAGTCAAACTTGGCAAAGCTAGATCCTATTCTCCATCAAGGACTAAAACTTTGCCTCGATGCGTTCAGAACATCACCCAAAGAAAGCTTGTATGTCGAAGCGGATGAATTTCCTTTAGAACTTCGGAGAATTAAATTATCGCTGCAATATATCACAAAACTGCATTCGAACCACTCAAATCCTGCATATAACTGTGTTTTCAACCCTCAGTACGCAGATTTATATTCACAAAAACCCTCGATTATTCCACCTCTTGGAATCCGTATGAAACCACACCTTGTAGCAGCTGGTATTAAAGTTAGTCAAATTTTACCTAACGAACTCTTGCCAACTCCACCATGGCAGTTAGCCACGCCAGAAGTAGATATTTCACTGACTAAATATAAAAAGGCAGACACGAGCCAGCTAGTGTATACACAAGAATTTGGTCTACTGAGAGAGAAATACAGATCACATCAGGCTATTTATACAGATGGTTCTAAAGATGGTGAGAGAGTAGCATGTGCTACTATCTTTAGTTCCAAAACTAAAACATATCGTCTGCCAGGTAAAAGTTCCATTTTTACTGCAGAAGCAAAAGCTCTATTATCAGCTTTAAAAGGTATTGGATCCACTAGAAGGAAAAGTATGTCATATTTTCAGATTCACTATCATGCCTTAAAGCAATTAAAAGTGGAAATTCAACTCATCCCACCATCTTGAAAATTCTGCAATTATATGACACCAGATTTGATCAACAGATAGATATTGTGTATTGTTGGGTGCCTAGTCACGTTGACATCAAAGGCAACACTGAAGCTGATAGATTGGCTAAGGCAGCTCCAGATGAAGAAGTTGATCCCGTCGGAATCCCATACAGCGATTCCAGACCATCTATCTGCGCTTATGTCAGAAAGCTGTTTCAATCTCTATGGGATACTATGGAAAATAACAAACTTCACGAGTTCAAAAAAACGGTTGGTTATAATCATCTGAACAGTCATAAGCGTTTCGACCAGGCCATGATCAGACGATGTAGGATCGGTCACACACGATTAACTCATGAATATTTACTGAAACAGGAGCCGATTCCAAGGTGTATACCTTGCCATGAAGATCTCACGGTGAAACATATTCTCATAGACTGCATAGATTTTAAGATTGTAAGAGATACTTTTTATCGAGCAGCTACGCTGGAAGATCTTTTTAGCAGAGTGAAAGAGGATTGTATTTTAAATTATTTGAGAGAGATTGGTTTGTAGTACAAATTTTAATGTTTGTTCCTGTTTTAACGCATTAGTTTACCGAGTTTTTGAATTGATTACTTAGAATTTTGTTTGGTCGTCGCTATATAGCTGAAATATTGCTAAATGCGACATTAAACCTCAATTCTCTCTCTCTCTCCCATTCTGTGTCTGTCTCATACGTGCCCTAGATAAAATTCGATCCGGATGGTATTCATCTTCAAATGTGACAGAGACCAAAATATAAGAGCCAGTCATATTTGCAAACGTTGACGAGGAACAAATGTGTATGAAACATCATGTAGCCGAACCAGTCAAACTGATTCAAGTCTGAAAATAATAAGTAAAACTTATTAAAACACGTTGGAACCGTTTAACAGATATTGCCATATCAACGGACGATCATGTAGACATGTCGGCCCTTAACATTATATTGCGATGATACGGGCTTCTACATTGATGTCTACTTCCGCTCACCCCAGGGCAAGGGCTTTTTGAACATCACGTGTTTTAAGATCTTTTTAATTTTTCAATGATTAATACTTCAAAATTCTGCGAACGATATTCTGCGTCTGCTGTGGAACTGGAGAAAAGTTTACTGCAAGATCTTTGGCGCTACGTTTCGTAACTTTTGTCCTATTCCACGGAACTGGGGATGTTTGAATATCATGTGGTTTACATCTACAAGGTGAACAGGCATAATCAAAGCGTGACTGAGATAAATACTCCGGAAAATTCGTTTGGATAAAGAATAATGGTCAGTGATTAAGATTTTATGTAAAGTATCATGTCTTGCTGACATTGAAAACTGATCACCTCTTCTATCTAGGAATTGATGCTAACTGTCATGCGAACCTTGTCTTTCGGTTATTGGTGCGGAAATTCTTTTGTTCAATTTTTTTTTTATTTTGTGAAGAAATTCTACCTTGAGGAAGAAAGGAAGAGATTAAATGGGCCTACCAATAGGACGTAATGTTTCTAATTACACTCGGATTTTATTAATCTGTAGTTGGACAAACTATCACGAACAATGCTTCGCGTGTGACGATAGTTTGGAACTGGGGGAAATAGCTTAATTGTTCTCCTGTATGTTCTCTGTACACGAACAGGTATTTAGCATATACAGCTCTAATGTTACAATAAAGAATATGTCGACCAGTATTATTTGTAACAACGGTGGGGTGCAGTGGGTATGGAGATAGTGAGATTTGGACCTGTAACAGGAGAGTTTCGATATTACACGTGGCTTCAAATCATGCGTTTTGTGAATGTGACAGTGGTTAACATGTTAACCTTCTATGAATAAAATATCATGTCTATAGTCGTGCATAGTCCAGATAGTTCTTGTGTGCCGTATTTCATCAAAGTAGACCAAAGAATACCTACAGGAAGCACTTCTTAGTTTCGTATTTTTGGCAAGTGGGATTCCTCCGTCAAAATGCATGACGGGAATTTCCCCTGGCAATTTTTATTGTAAAACTGAGAATTGGTTTTGGTTTTAGATTAACTGTGAAGAATAGATTTCAATATATGGTAATTATATATTATGAGATAATATAGTTTATTCCTAAATTTTGGAAGAACTTTCCATTAAACGGAAATAATTCCGTGGAAGCCACGTGTGATGGGTATTTCCGGCTCATAGTAAAGGAAGGCGGAAAGGAAGGCCGCCGTCCGAAAGGAAGGCGGTGGATAAAAACATATGTTACAAGGCTTGGCGGGGGATAATTTGTGCCTAGATGTATTACTTGTGTAAATTTATACCGATTTCATATATTTGCAGGTACCCACAACGTCGTATGGTCACATGAATGTCGGATAATACTTCACGGCCGTCACGGCTAGCGAAAATCAAAATGGCGGCGGGCTGGGAAGGCGGGTGCAGCAAAAACTGGATCGCTTCTCAATTTACGAATACGGAAATGAACATTAATATACTAGGAAGGCTTCGCCTTACTAAAAAACGCGAATGAAACACAAATTTGATTCAACTGTTTTATTGAATAATAATAATAATAATAATAATTAACAATAATAATTAACAATAATAAGAACAATAACAATAAAGGTTATGTACAATTGTGTCTGTAGGAAAATTATAATAAAATTTAATTCCTGTGTGTCTGGCAGTACCAGTCCTCTCCATTGATAATTTCCCCGGCGCATGATTGGTGTCTCCATACATTACAAACACGTTTACCGTTGGTGGAGTCGCATCCTATCATGTTCTCGAACAGTAGATTCCGCCGTCTTCGTCTTCTTCATCTCGTCTGTGTTTTCTTCAGTAACGTCTGATTTTCCGGCGTCGCTGTCATTGTCACTTGTCTTGTCTTCTGTTTTTAGTATTGGTTCAGTACCTTTATATTCTGCTAGCTTTTCGTCAATATCACTTTTTATGAGGTCAACAATTTTGTCCGGCTGTAATAATCGCGTCCGTAACACTATTTCGTCAGTTGGAATAGAAGCGTACTGGAATTCAGATTTTAAAGTATAATTTCCAATTCCTGCAAACCCGCGCATGATTTCCGAATAGTAGTAATTTGGAAGATAGTATAAACTTAAAACAATGACGTCAGCGGTTACTTCTTTCCAATCAGTTAATCTTTTCAATACAGTGTTAAAACTTTCCGAAATGTTATTTGTGATACCAGAATAGGGGTTGAATAATCCAGGATGCTTCTCTACATTCCACCTACCAGAATATTTAATGATGTCAGGTTTTATTTCTTTATTGAAATAGTCCACTACACTGCTGGACCACTTTAGATATTAGAAGTTGACTTGTTGTTTCAAAAGTGTTTTGATCTTCACATTGAAGCATTTCTTTCAAGTTATCAATATATAATGATATTTCTTCACTACTAGCATGAGCATCATGAAGCCATTTTTTGAAATCTCTTTTCACGTGGTTCCAGCAGTGCAGCACGTCGCAGTTGAGAAACATGTCCTTAAGTCCGTTCGTAATACCGTATTCCCTATCAGTCACTATGGGTATATTTAACTTTTTGAGAATCGGAACGTTTTCTGTCACTCGTCTGAAGAAGTATTCGTGATGGTTTTTAAATTTTCTGTGGTGAAAAAGCGAAAGGAATTACGGGGTCGCCTTCAAATAAACAATGTCTAAAAACTAATGGAGAAACATAGAAGTCGCCTAAGTTGAAAGTTGTGTCATATGCTAAGCATATTCCGTCAGCTTTTGTCTTTAATAACTTAGTCAGTTCGGTGTGTATCTCTGGTATGCCTGCTGTCGTGAGCAGATCAGGGTGAATCACGATGTCATGAATATATGACGGTAAATGTTTGGCCAAAAGATATAAATTGAAGAGGTCGTCATGACTTATTCTTTTTTCAGATTTTACTTGGAGTTGATGATTTTGAACTTGTTTTAAATTTAGTACTAATCTCACAAACAACTGAGTGTTGATTATTGTCTCCGTGCTCGTCGTTGATCACCGACCGGCCACAATAGACAATAGGAGACAATATAATCAACGCAGACTTTGATCTTTATTATGCTCATTCGTTAGGAAAGTTAGCTAATAGTGACATCTTTGAGTACTATACAACAAAGCGGTTAGCCGATACAATAATAAAATGAAGTATTTAATGAAGTCATATCAAAAGAAGTGTTGAGAGCGCTAAAAGTGGACAATACATGCATTAAATTTTCAAAATCTAAAATAAAACTTCTTGTCATTGTTAACTGATTCATTTTAAAACAATCCATTATGGAAATAACACCGAATAAAGGATAAGGTAAAGTAATGTTCACTTTAGTATTTGTTAATTCATTCGCTACTCCGTATATACTGATTCGCTAGTCCGTAAGTATATTAATGTTCATTTCCGTATTCGTAAATTGTGAAGCGATCCAGTTTTTGCTGCACCCGCCTTCCCAGCCCGCCGCCATTTTGATTTTCGCTAGCCGTGACGGCCGTGAAGTATTATCATACGACCATACGACGTTGTGGGTATCTGCAAATATATGAAAATGAAAATGAAATCGGTATAAATTTACACAAGTAATACATCTAGGCATAAATTATCCCCCGCCAAGCCTTGTAACATATGTTTTTATCCACCGCCTTCCTTTCGGACGGCCGCCTTCCTTTCCGCCTTCCTTTAGTATGAGCCGGTATTTCCCTGTTCCTGGTCTTCCAGGTAAATGACATCGAGAAGGAGCTGGAGATGATATATTCAAACAGTATTTTAACCTTCTAGACATGTTGTTCAAGAATGGAATAGTAAATCAACCCTCCGTTGAGAACATGATACATTTTCAAGGATTCGAGCTTGGTGTATTTTTCGCAATTTTCATGTTCGGGGTGGGAGGAGTTTGTCATTACACTAGGTCCTGTTTCTGATATAACATTCACAAGCCTGATATGTTTGAGACATCAGGTCGTACGATTTTGCTCGTAAACAGCCATTCATAGATACATCATTGTTAACTGTGAACACAGAGAGTATATGATAATGTATCCCTTCCATTCCAGGGCACCCACCAAAACTGATTTCTTAAACGCTATTTTAACCCTATCTGGCCTGGGCTTTTTGGGACGTATCCTGGCCTGGGGTGGGGGGGGGAGGGCGAAATGGCCCACCGAATTATTTTTCTTACCCCTTGAGCTAGGGCGCTGAAACTTACCACACCATATCCTTCGGCCAAACTCTAGCAGAAAATGCAAAAAAAAGTCCAAGATGGTCGCTTCGATGACGTCACAGTGACGTCATTTTCAAAAACGGCATTTTTTGGTCGATTTTTCGAATTTTTTATTTATGCTATTTCTCAGCAAAACCTGCGCAATAAATTAATAAATATTTATGTGATGTGAAATAAAATAGTTTTTGTCCACTTTTCATCGCGGAAAAGCAGAAGTTTGAAGAAATATGACGAAAAAAATCTCTTTGCTGGTACCCCACGTGGTCGCCATGTTGAATTTATCCATGATCCTCTGCTCGGGGGGTCATGCAAATAGGCTCAAAATGACCCCAATATGATAAACGATATAAAGTCGCGGAGTTTCAGTTCTCCATTTTTTGTCGTTCCGGAGATAGCGCAGGCCAGGCAGGGTTAAATACTGTGCGAAAACTGTGCGGGGTTAGTGAGTCATAGAAAAACAAATCACCCGATCTGATCCCGAGTCAATTGCATCGAATTCCGGCAGTGCTTCTCTTATCGCTCTGGGTAGTTGATATGTTAACTCAAAAACCATATCGGAACACTATTCAAAAATATGAACTCAATCGGAATATTCTGGGACAGAAATTGGTATAAAGTTGAGTATCAATTTCGAGGTTGATGACATTCAAGAACGTAAAACCACAATATCTACAAGCAAACAATTAGTAATATTCCATTTTATTGTGGAGGTACAGTATTGGACGTTGCCCTAGGTCGGAAGATGGCTGTAACGGGATACGCCTGAATAGATCCACAATGGTGCCAGTATTCCTGGGCACGTTCGAAGCAAGAATCCTCGTCCGTGCCTGAAACAAATAAATACTTGTAGTCGCTTAACAATGTGTAAATATTTCATTTTTATAAAAGAGAAATCTCGTTTCGCCCTCAGTATCTGAACAGATAAGTATATTTACTTATTTGAGTAGCTACATGAGGCAGAAGAGTTTGAAGAACTTAAATGATCTTTCTTAGTTAAGAAAATCGCTTATGTTGGTGGCTCGAGATAATTTTTTTCCTAAATATAGGAAAATATCTTAATATTCTTCTCGTGTCACTCTCATTTTGCATTTTTGCTTCTCCTTCTTGAAAACAACACTTACGTCAGATTTGAAAGAGCGGATCTAATAATGATAGTTAACCATATCTGGACTAGGGGCATTGTTACAACCCCCACAAAAGCAAGTCCACCGCCCCCGACCAAACTTTCCGCGGCATTTTCGGAACGAATAGAAATGGAGAGTCATCTCTATTTTTTCCATTTCTTTGGCGGACAGACCCGAAATCCCTTAGGCTTTGTGGGGTTATTGGCAGACAAAAGGTGATTCGAAATGTTCCGTTTCTGACTAATTTGTCAGTTGTTCGGAGTTGTGTTCTAGAAGGCACATTATGATTTATCATTTAAAATTTAAAGAAAGTTGAACACATTGAAGCCGAAAACAAAAGAAAATTTCTTCACAGTGCTAGAGCCCGTTAGAACTTGTAAATTTCAACAATATGTCAGAATATATCTGGAAATCTTAATGGTATAACAGACTCGATGTATTCAGCGATCAACGATATAACGTGTTCGTTTACGTACCAACATGTGTGTACATCATGGAGCTATATATTTTTTGTAATTGATATTTTTTTATTTTCCACATTTTTGCTCAAATACAGGATCACAAAGAGAAAAATCGAAAACAAAAACATGCCGCTGAGCCATATAATGTAGAAAATATATATCATAAGCAGCACCGCCACGTTTTCCTACCTGTAGCCCTGTTCGTATCTCCCCAGGCGTCGAAGAACATCGGTTTCAAACTGGGATCATGGGGACACTTAGTAATTTTTATCCAACATCCATACCCAGCTATACGAATGGCACCTGTGTTTAAATATATGGTTACATTAACATATGGGTACATTTCTCATATTCATTTTCTTGATTATATGTATGAGGTGAGTCACAGGAAATATGTTGTATCGTCATTCACATGTTCTTGAACAGATCGCAGATCCGTATTGGAGAGTTTCATCAGGGGGTCTGATGCGATATTTTATTCTTTCAGACAATCTCACCTGTGGGCCGATAGATGCTCACTATCGGATCATCCGGTTTGGACCCACAATAAGCCCACTGGGGAACTGCTCGGTTTAAGCAGCTCTCTTCGTTGTGAGCAGCACCGACATGGCTCTCAGCGTAACTGTCACGATGAATAGAGCCAGAGTGATGAATGGAGCCGTGAGCAGGACAACCGTAGTCCGCCATGTAACATCCCTCCCCGGCAACTGTCTCCGCTCCTGATAAGTACAAGCAAGGTTGCGGGTCGTTATGTACATTCTGTAGCTCTGATCAACTTTAAACAACAACAAGTAGAAATACATTTGGCGTCAAAATGTTTAAGCTAGTGCAATTTACAATGGTAATTTAAATTGGCATGAGCTACTTCTGATTTGAAAATCCAAGCTCATTTCACATTCCCGAACACATAACAGCAAACTACATGTATACCGGCGTGACAGAAATTACAAGCGTCTGACTCGTCATTCATTATTTAGCCTTCGTCCATTAAAGAATATCCGCATCAATATTCCAAAGATCAATGTACATAAAGATAGGCTACTTTCCCGCAAGAGTGAAGCGATCAACAGTTTTCAATGATGACGGGAAGACAATTTGATGTTCCATAAATATCAAATCCGTATCGCTGATCAGTATTCTTAATCCATATGATGTTCGTTGTAAAGTCATTATCTGGAGAATGATGTATCCCAGTCACGCTTTGATTGTGTCTGTTCATATGGGTACCATGATGATCTTGAAGTACATGGGTTAATACGGCCCCTAGTCCCGACTTAAGCGGAATTAGACACAAGTTATGAAACGTAACGCCAAGGATCTTGTACGCTACGCTCGTAATTTGCTATCAGCATGCGGAATTAGACACAATTTACGAAACGTAACGCCAAAGATCTTGAACGCTACACTCGTATTTTGCTATCAGCATGCGCTATGTATCGCCAAATTTGAGAACACTTGAGTGGAGGCGCTATAAGCTTCTGAAATACTGTTTTGTGACGTTGATTAAAATCGACACATTTAACAAAGGATCTAGCAAATGCTACCAGGCGAGATATGTATACGCCAAATGAAGGTTTCCACTGGGATATTGCTTTCCAGAAAGGAATAGTTTACGGTGTCGAAATTCTAATCATCTCTTTTGTCGTAAATTCGACGAGAGAGAAGGCCCGCTTCATTTTTATACAGATATAGGTCTGAATATTAAGTGCCGTTAAGGCTACCTGTAGTTTCTTTATATCCAAGGAAGGTTGATATATATCCTTCAATGCGTCATTTATAGAGCGATTATCCACAGCGAGAAGATCGTCTATATAGCGTTTGGTGAATGAAAAGGAACGGGCTTTAAATTGATCAGTTTTTGAAAGCGACTGCATATAGTCATGTTCATAAGAGAACAGATATATGTCAGCCAATAAGGGTGCACAATTAGTACCCATTGGAATACCTATATGCGGTTGATACATTGTGTTGCCAAATTTCACATAGATATTTTAATGAGAAATTCAGGCAACTCTATAAACGAAAAAAAGCATCCCATGAATGATATTTCTTGTATTTAGTAGAGCTAAAGAATGCTTTATGGCTTCTGACATTAATATATCGGCGATCAGTTTTCTTGAACACGGATACTATTAATGAACTCGGAAGGTTACTGAGGTCCTGATGAGGGATTGTGGTATAGATAGTCGAGAAATCCCATGTGGATACATGTCTGTACGGTATGTGTCCATTAGCATCAATTTCTTCCGAATACATTTTGAGATTTTCAACAGAGGCATACAGGTTAAAGTCGGTAGTCCTGAGACCGGGAAGATCAACCTTAGGAGGCGTGAAACGACAGCATTGTCCATATACACAGTCTAATGGATTTTGTGTCCGTAGTTTGCAAATTCCTATTCCATTTCAAGGCAATGAATTAGCTAATTATGGCATTGATCATTTTCATTATACCTGTCGGGCCATACACGGCCGTAACCGTGTGGTCGTTCGGTGATCCACAGGCATGCCATTGGACGGCGGCCCGTGCCAGGCAGGCTGATTCACTCTCAAGAGCATGGTGATGCTGCTCACCGTCCGTGTCTCGATGTAAGCCAAGGCACTGTTTCGTGCAATGTGGCAACTTCGGACAACCGGTCGTTATCAGCCAACAACCTGTAAACACACACATTAGTCAATCAATTATATTTACAGCACTGTAAAATGAATACGTAAATGATAGTCGGTAGGGTATATTTATGTAGAAGCATCTATCAGGGAGCGTAATCCATATTCAATTGTATTTTATTCGTGAGAACGAATGGAGAAAGACGACACGAAAAACTAAGATCAATAGTGGTGTATTGTTTTTATGTGTCATAACAAACGATAGAAAACAGATTGCGAAAGTTCTGTATCATGACTACAAATCACATTCATCCTTCTACAAAAGATACGAAAGTCGTATAATTAGAAGTGATACTATATAATTATTGAATTTGATGTGATTGATATGATATTAAATATACTGACCAAAGAAAACCAATATTGAGCGAGACCGAGACTGAGTGTAGTATTGGTTTTCCTTGGTCAATATAATATCATGTCTACCATCTCAAAAGTCAATAATTGTTTTATTATATAATGTATAAATATAGATAATATATAACTTATATTAATGATACCTATGTATCAGCAAACAGTCACCTCTGATTGCCATGTCATCCATTGCGTGCACAAGCCAGGCATAATCGCGACTTCCATGTGCAGGCTATTTTTGTCACTTTAAAATAATGTCCACTGCACGTAGGATATTTTTCTAAAAATTCATATTGGTTGGTGTGGACCATGACTTCGCATGGGTCGGCTATGCGACATAAGAAATATCACATATCACGTGTGGAAGATTGAGCCAATCATATCGTCGATATTTATGCATTATATAATAACATGAAATGATGATATCGAGATATAACGGCATAATATGACAATAAATCACCTGACCATACAGGCTCATATTCTGATTGTAGTGTACACAAAGACATGAAGGACCGCGTATGTAATACTAGTATCCGATACTGTTCTTCCCAGTCACACATTCATTGTGACTGTTCATGGAGACACCTTGAATGTTGTGGCTACCATACATGGATCGGAGAGATGTGACGATATCGTCACCCTGGCAAACCTAGCAAATTAAAAAATTACAAGTGCAATGGGTTAAGGAGGCGAAGTCTCAATTATACTCTGACCTAAAGCTAGATGAAGCGATGAATATAAATGACAACGGCAGTTCATTCTTGAAGATGACATATTGTCCTGAATAAATTTTCCGATGAAGTAACTTACTCACCAAAGTGTTCAGTCTTTGTGTTCGGTGCTGATCCATCGTTGATAAATGGACTCCTGGGTACATGTGATGCCGGGGCTACAGTTGATGATTGGCAGTCATGACGTAGAACAACAGTTTTGTTTGCGGGGATTGTTACTGCAAGTATGAAAATAAAGTCTTTATAGCCAACACCTGTTCGTCCTGTGAGCATATGTGTAATAATCAACCCTACAACTAAGGTGACAGGTAAAGGCTGTCGGAATCTCCCCGTATTCATACAGTGGCGAAATGTCTAGAAGGAATGGGAACCGGAGTATGTTGAGACACCCTTCCCCTTCCCAACTGCAATGATCATCTAATTTTTTTTCTTCTCACTAAAATAGAAATGTTATTTACATGGCCATCGGCAAGTAATACTCTAATTAACCGTAGAGAAAACATCCAAAATATTTTTTTTTTCTATGATAACTATCTCAACCCATGACATAATAATCTCGTCCCACGACATAATTGATCAATGCCAACAAGTTTTACAACAACTTTGTTTACCAATGGAAGCGCACGTAACGCTTGCGGAAAGAAGTGGTCCATTATCTTCCTGAATACGTGCCGGCTGCAGTCATATACCGATATTTACTTCCGAGCAGTTCGCTCAAGCTTACCTGTTGCTCAAGTTTATATTTCATTCATAACCGCGTACCCCGATCACTACTCCCTGCCACCTGTTGCAATGGTCAGAAGAATGAAATAAAACGCTCATGCACATGTCGATATTTTCTTGATACTTTCAACATATACCGCCATAGCAACCCAGGTCCAAGGTCGAAGGTCCAGGGTCATAGGTCAACCCTACATATCACCTCTCCATTTCCGTCGGCCCTCAACCTTTACGCTTTCTATATTTCAGACATTTATTGTTCTTTCCTTTGATGGTGACCGTTGTTAGTGCTATATAAGCTTGACAAATATTATTAATTTGATCTTGATATGGGTAAAAGTTTGTGCAAGAAAATTTTTATGGTTACATGCATGGTGCATGGTGTGATTTGCAATGTATTGTTTCTTCTCTATATGAATATGAATATGTAGCCGTTCTTAATTTCAAAGGTGGTAAAAGTTAAGTACGTTTTCATTGATGAACAAGGTAGTTGTAAAACCCGTTGTCATTGGTGAACAGCGTAGTAGTAAAACTCGTTGGCATTGATTATGGTCAGTTATGTCCTGGGACGAGATAATTATGTTGTCGTGGGACGACATAATTATCTGAGTTAACTATCCCCTCTAAGATTCCGTAATACCCCACGGGTATTGTAGAAAATATGCTTACCGTGTGTGAACGTAGGGCCATATGGAACTCGAGGTCCAACTTCGATTTCTGTGTGAGGTTGAGGAAAACTGTATCTTGTTACCCAAGTTGCCGCTTCACATATAACGCGATAATCTCCTTTGCTGGGATCATTGAAATCACCCGCCGTTGCATACTGGAAGTAAATAGGATAAAGACAAAGACTTAGCATGTGGTATTCGGCAATAGTGCACAAATGATTTCTTTGTGTTCTACGTCCAAAATATCGCATCGTCGTACCATCAGAGGTATTATTGATACAGAGGAGTGAAAAATCACAGTGTAGTCTTACGCGAACCCACGTCGTCTGTGGTCGTTGACTAATGCCAAGATACTCTACAAGTGCAAATACATACGTAACCGAGGGAAGGAAGTGTTCCTACCTAGACTGTTAAAATGGTTTTAGCGAAAGAGGTATTTTCCCTGGTCAGTATACGGATATGCATTCTTACATACCTTAAGTCACCTAGCTTATACCGACAGAACGCTTTCGACGCATGAAACCAGGCAACCATAGCTAGCTGAATATTGGAATTTAAAGTTGGAGCAATATTGCAATGTGCAGGTAGTTGCAGTGTTTGAGCTTATGTGGGTGAGAGAATGTATCAGTCTCAACCAGACTGTCGAAAAGCATCATATAAACCGTTGTATTCTCTTATGTGTATTCTCGTAAACTAAATAAGACACTGTACGCAAATCTGCTGAATAGTTCTAGGTACATCCAAGGATGCTTACAAGATAATTTTCCATTACTTCCGAATGCAGTAATTCAACATATCGTTATCAACAAAACATTAAATTAATAAACAAAACAGACGTACGAAATAGTTATCTTTGACGTCATAGTATTCCGCCTTATGGACATGTCCGCCGTAGTGGATTTTGCTGATGGATGACCCCGGATAGAAGACATTTTTATAGATTTGATTGCCTATAAACATCAGATAAGTGGGTGAGTTATTTATTGATGTGGTCTCACGGTCATTAATAAAGCGTTCACGTAAAACACTGAGAATATACCTGATACTATTTCAACACTAGTGCATCTCAATGTAAGATGCATAATTGGAATCAACAGCTGTCTGTGTTAGAAAACTGAATTACTGTACAAAATTTATCAAATAAATTACGCAAAAACTGTGATTGTAACACGAATCTGAGACAATTTACCTTTTGGGGAGTTCGGCTCATCGCTGGTAATATTCGCCAGTTTTGGATATCTATGCGACCACAGGGAATTCGTATAAGGCACAATCTGTAAATAATGTAAGACCTATGTAACTGGGGAAATTCAGGAAACTGGTGATGAAATACAATCGGCTAGTCCGTCATTCAATATTCAGCCGTCGTCCATTAAAGAATTTCCGCGTCCTTAATTAATCCAAAGACCTAATTCTTATAATAACATTACCACCAAATTAAAATGATAAATCGCAGCATACATAGGACTAGGCTAATTTCCTGCAAGACAGAAGCCTCCAACAGCTTTCAATGATGCCAGCAAGACATCATGATATCTAATCCGTATCGCTGATCTGTATTCTTAATCCATATGATCGACGTTGTAAAGTCGTTATCTAGAGTATAATGTATCGCTTTGATCACGCGTTGATCACGCTTTGATTGTGACTATTTTACATGCCTTGTCATTCGAACGGAAACAAAAGTGGTTTCCCATGAAAGAGAAAACTCATTATTTTCCCTAGAGTACAACATTGGGAACTCATCTTTGGTTTGCTATGGTTCAAATCAATCTGCCAATCTCCACCAATCAGAAAATGTAAGTTAATTCTTCTTTTTCTTGAAAACAAACACTTGTCAATATTTTCAAATAAAATAGTATGATCAGCCGTTTACATGTATTTGAAAACTACAGAAACATTAAAAATGCCCACTCACAATCTGACTCGAATTCTAGCATATTTATCGCGAACATGAGTATTGCATGTTAAACCTCACGATAACGGTAAAAGTAAGGTCTGGTTCAAAATGGTACTTTAATGGCATGATAAAACTCAACCATTATAAAACGCTGTACACTCCCTTTCAAATAAAACTGCTAAAGACTTCCCGCAACGTATAATGGATGATCCCAACGGCTAGCCTTATAACAAGTTTGACGTATTGGATGTTAAACATAGACTGGATACGTCAAATGTTCTGACAGGTTGTCGTAAAATAGGATATAACATGCTAGTGGTGCGTAATTACTTTGGGGAAAATGACAAGTTGTTACTAAATGAAGTGTAATATGACACAAGATAATGTGTGCATAGCTGTTTTACATAGGGGAGGGGGAACATTACAGCCTACCTTCAGCCTGTTGAAAAGCGTACCGCCATTGGAAGAATGACCTATTCCTCTACCGTCAACGCCGATTGCAGTTGCCGTCGAGTTATAGAAGACATTATATCGTACAATGTTATCTCGACCTCCACCAATATTCAAGTGTAACTCGTTCTATAAGAAAACGTATATTTATATATTTTATTTTTTTCTTGTCGACCATAAACTGTTTCTTGGATTGCCTTTATCATATTGGGTATATTGCAAATGGAGGTCATTACAATAAAGCTATATAGGGCGGAAACATGTTAGGTTAGAATTACTTCGAGGTAACGTTGATATTAACATGATTATAATACTTCCGCCGTCCCCGTGTGAAAGATTAAATGACGCCAATGATATGGTTAATGTCAAAACCACCGTAAACACGACATACTTGTGTTAATTGTAATTAAGGTTCGCATATCGAAAAACCTTATACTTGCATCGTGAAACACGTTCCGTTCTATTGTAACACTTGAATACTGGTCATCTAACATGATACCCCGCACTTGCGCACCAGGATAGTATCTAAGCACGTGATGAATGTGATTCTCGCTGATCACGTTACCTCTCTGTGAAGAGAAATAATACATACATTTCGAAAAAATTCGACTTTATTTTCGTGAAAACAATGGAATATCCGTATCAAAATATTAAAAATCCAGTCTGATTCTGAATCCGCTTAACTCAGGAGTTAGAGCCATGTCAACTTCATACATGGAGACGAATTTGACGATAGCAACATGTCGATCACTCGTATGAATCTAGCTTGTTTATTATAATTATTGATTTATTTCGTGAATATAACACAGGAGGCAATATTCTAACCGTGAACCAAGTGTGAAACAACCTGAAGACAAGTTTGATAATTATCAGCGACTCTGGTGACGACGACTACGTATACCACGGTTGATTTATTGATCTTTGTGTCCACCGTCTGGGTAGAGAAATTATATAAGCAGACAAGGTGGACGACGGCATTGTTGTGAACTGCTGGTTGGGTACGCGCGGTAGTGCATGAGAATTTAATCATTCACCTACATCTATAGATTGAGCCATTCTCATATGCCACCAAATAAAGTGTTAGCACGTGTACAGAGATTATTCATGTGGAAACGTTACGCATGGCGTTCTAAATAAATACACTCGTAAATAGCACGGAATACTTTCAACAGTTCGGACCAAAGTGAAAGGCCGGAAGGGTAAGTACCACTGTTATGTGCTGACGATTCACATATGAATAGCCAATTTAAGAATTCTGTAAGTTGGCCTAGTCGTGAATGAAGGTTGTAGACAGTTGAAAACTCGAAAGCGCCTCTCATTGAAACTTCCAACCTCTGTAGTGTTTACAGGATGATTGCTGGTTTTTCTGGAATAAATGGATAGAGGAAATATCTGTCCGCAAACAGCGAGAGACAAACCGGTTTAAACTGTAGTTTGCTCTATTAACACACCGTACACTATAAGAGAAAGTATGAGTTGTTTATTCAAAAGTAAGGTATTGATCGTACCCATGTCCAGTCTCGGCCAGAATGTATACCGCCACAGTCGCTGGATCCTATACACATATGATGGACGTGGTTCCTTGTTATCACATGGTCATTTCCCTAGAATTAGTTGAACAACAGAGTAATTTTAGCACACGAAATTGTAATTCTTGTTAGTATACTGGTTACTAATATATTCATCATTTTGCGAGCTTTAGGACGGAATTTGTTTGGTGGCTGAGAACCTAGAGCGAAATCTAGAGCGAAATCAAATTGTATCCCAGACTGGTTCAAACTCTAGAACCTCAACTGTAATCGTCCACGATATCATCGGTTGACAACTAGAAAGTACGAGTCTGACAACAGTGATATTAGACTTACAATGGTCAAACGGCATCACCGACATCATGCGGCGGGCTCCACCAGCCCGTGAGTGCGTATGTAGGTTTTAGTAACGCCCACCCCTCCCATTACAGACTCGATGTAATTTTTCACGGATATCACCCGAAGATTTTAATAATACAATAATTCAAAAGACATACATAAGCTTAAAATCGATACCGATGTTCTGTAGAAATGGTAGCTTAAACTCACACTCCACCATATGGCCGTGTATCGTCCGTGGTGTATGTGGTTGTATCTGACCTGGGCGCCAACGCCCCCAACATTGACACCATGTTGCCCAACCGCTCCAGCTCGAGAAAATTCCCAAATATGGTTATTTTCAATAATATTATTGGATGGAGTCAAGTGAGTTCTGTCACCACCTGCGTTAGTAAAACATAGAATTTCAATTTAGTACACGAGTTGGTGAAAGGTGTCACAAGTTTGTTGTAGTGGGTTCCTTTCGTGCCTGTTACTTAGAGATATCTATAGTACAATGTTAAGTGATGCAGAAAATAAGATTTATTTGTAATTGATCAGACGCCCACCGTTCACTACTAGGACATATTTTCATTCCAATCGTATACAAGAAAGACATTGCGTGTGTTTGGAGTAGATTACATTACCCCTCTCTTCTGATTAACAAATAAATACAATACCGTTTATTATCACTCCCCCATCACCGTCGTGTATATTGCACTGGCGAATGTTTATTGATGTACTGTCTGTGACCTGCATTCCATAAGATCCTATAAAATAGTAGATATATAAATATGGATAACAAATAAAAATCTAGTCAATCTATCTTAGCAAGAGACGTAAGCAATATAAAAAGAGGATCCCACATGAGTAGCTGGAATAGCCCGAGGCATAAAATTTGAGCAATTGGCATTTACATGTAAAACTAATAGGCTTTGGCAGAATCTTTCTTATGAGCAAAATGCCATTGTCATAAACTGTACATTGGTGTAATATAATATCTTTTTATATATATATCTCCCTCTCCCCACGTTCAAACCCCATCCCCGCCCCCAGCAGCCGATGTGCAAACGCATATTCTTACACTCTTTTTGAATAAACAACTCATACTTTCTCTTATAGTGTCCGTGTTGAAACAAAATTGTAGGTGCCTGGAAATCAATAGTAACCCATGGACTTTCGGATATAACATGAATAGAGATATTGTAAACCGGTATTGGATAGTTTCTATGATTTTGAATAGATTTCCAAGAAATTTCGTAATCAAAATAAGCAAATCGTGTTCAAGAATAAACTAACACCTTCCCATGCCACCCAAACACCCCCACTCACATATCCACACACAATTGTTATATTCGAAAATATTTATCGAATATTTTTGTATACGATTAATCACTGGTAGTCTGTCGAGTTTACCCTGAACGTACTTGAAGAAAAACTTGACGTCCCATGCGTCATTTTCACTTTCAACAATGACTGTAGGGTCTACTTCAAGTTTCAAGAAGGCTTAGGGCTAGAAACATTGTAGTTTAGCTCGTGCTAATTATTTCACTGTCACATATGGACGATAATTAAGAATACCACGTTACCTGGGCTTGTGACAAAAAAGCGAGCTGACAAACTCAGACAGGACATGTCAGTGAATGTTTGACTTGATTTGTTATTTTCAATTGATCGATGGCCTATTTGACACTTGGAATCAAGCAGCAAATTATTTTAATCCTTGCAATATTTCATAAACGCGAACACTTTCTAACGAAGTAAAATTTCAAATTATCGAATTATTAGACGGACTTCAGGTTCTCGTAATTCTGGTAAATTTCTTTTTTCAACTTCAGTTAATGTTAATTTAGTCCTATGGTTTTCAGTTAAAGATAATAAGTTTACTGAAAGGAATCCTGACGACCAGAAAAAAACACAACATCACGGGTTTCTATCCGACACTGTTCGCTCTATGTTAATATTTGTGACCATGTTTAGTACCGACGTTAGAGATATTGGTTACAGAAAATACGTCCGTCGAATGGTGCTCTTGTAATATTTTATTTTGATCTACAAATAATTTATATGCATCGTGGTAGTTGCTGAACATTTATGGTTAATAGGCTTAAACCCAAATGCCAGAGTCACAATTACTTTCTATGTGTGATGGGGTACATCGCCCGACCCAAGGACAAGGAAAAGTGAATTTAGAAAAGAAAACGAACATGATCGTTGTCGAATAGACAGGAGTTTTTTTTACCCGAGCTGAGGCCAGCCATCCAATTAATGACCGTGCTCTCGAACGCTTAGCTTCGGTGCAGTGACCATCATGCACCTGCACGTGCAGTTTCATCTTGGTATCGGTTTCATAATTCTCGAAATATGTTCCGGACAAGAGTAATGTTGACGCAAGCCGCCCGGACGGACGTACATGGCGACGCAGCCTTTATGACTGAGGTTTGAAAATGCGTTTAGAGCTTAGCTAAATGGAAAATGATACAGGCAGCGAATTGTTACTATGTTGCTGCTTTTGCATAGAAACTATGTCTGTGGAACATGGATAAACGTCCGAAAAAGATATCTGAATGAACAAGACATTCGAAAAATTCAACCCCCACCCTCTAGGCATAGTTATAACACTACGGGCCCAAGTCCCGGAGTTGCTACTCCCTGTCAGTCAGCGTAATAAATGTAGCGATGCTACCACATGCGAGTTGCTGAGATGAGTCAGACAATCCGTAAACTACGGAAGACAGGAAAGCGGAGGTAGACAAATTACAAATGCGAAGGACGCTTGGACACACACACCCATACATGTTTGCTTCATACTCACCTGTATTTCTGATCTCCAGTCTTTCCAATGTCACTGCCTGTAGATGATCACCCTGTACCGCTATATTTCGACAATTCTCAAGGACAAAGTCTTGAAGAGTTATATTTGACACGTGCGAAAGCCTAAAATCATTATAAAATTTACGTTAACATAAACACGAACTCAAAATGTCCTAGGAGGAATTTGATGCTAAAAGACACATGCCATACCAAAACGTATTCACATGGGATATCCCCATGCAACTACTGTTCATCAAAGCCTAAGTGAACACCCAATTCTTTGAATGCATCAGCGTTCAAGAAAACTGATTATCGATATATTAATTTCATAAGTCAGTAGAATTTCTTCAGTTGCACAACTTCTTAGGGTATCATTCATGGGATGTTTCATTATTGATAGATTTGCTTATATAATATATATATGTAAAATTCGGTAGTATCATACAGCAGCAGCCCATAAATAGATTGCGCACCAATGGACGTGCCCTCGTCATGATCGTATTTGAGCAGTTAAATATTTTATAGCATTTATTTTATTTGATGTTATATTATAGGCCCACAATTAACCGAGTCAATACTCCATGTCAGATAATTTTTTCATTCGCCCAGTACCTACTGTGTACACATGTGAACATGTCCCGTATCAATGTATTTTCAATGAATGGAGTATGAATTTTAGGCATCATATTCAGCCGTCGTTCACAAAAGAATTTTCGCGTCATTATCGAAAGACCTTTAGTTAGTATCAATTCCAACTATGCATAAGTAGTAGCTAACTACCGGCAGGAGTCCCATTGACCTACTTTTTTGTTCCCCCCGGGCCGTATTGTGGAGGAACTTGGAGGTCACGGGAGGGGATTCCCCAGTGGGGGTTTCCCAATGACGATCACGTGATCAAGGCATGTCTAGACTTGTTCTGGGCTGTACAGTTCTGCCATACGGAGGATGGGTACTAGTATTTCAAATAAATTAATTAATTAATTAATTAATTAATTTTAATTAATTACTTGTAAAATGGCGGTGTTTTTAGACGGCGCAAGGGAGCAAACGAGGCGGTGGGGACGTCACGGGGAGAAAAACCCTCACATTACCCTCAAAAAAACCTCTAAGCCATATAATAATAATAAACATAATCTATAGGTGTTGTACCGTGTTAATAGGATCAGTCTAGCATCTGTACCACCCTAGGGTCGAGTGTTTATTGTCCCGTGTATCTCCGCAAGAAAACAACAAACAAAATGGCGGCTCCAGGATGGTGTGGGGATGCCCTTTCCATATCACGGCGTCGACCGTAGCGCCATCTGCACACATTGACGCAAGGGAGACAACTCGTGTGGCCTAAGGATATGGAAATAGCCGTGTTGGAGCTAGGGGAGTGACTACTGGTCCAGTGGGGTCGAGTGAGGTATCAAAGTAAAGCCTAGGTGAAGGGGCATGTAATGGGCTGGGTGTGGGGTTGAACTAGCGTCATTCTGCGCATGCGCGGTGGCCGAAGGGTATGGAAATAGCCGTGTTGAGAGCTAGGGGAGCCCCTAATGGGCCGATGGGATCGAGTGAGGTATCAAAGTGAAGCATTCGTGAAGGGGCATCTGATGGGTTGGGTGTGCGGTAGGAATATCATTTGCGGAGCTCTCGTCCAATCAGAAGCGAGTATTTCAAATCCGTCACAGAGCTCTCGGCCAATCAGAAGCGAGTATTTTGACCCGGTGCATTATGGGCCATATCCAAGATGGCGGCACGTATGTTCAAGATGGCGGCACATCCGGTGTCGAAAACTGGCCATTTCGTCGGATGTGGTCACCTAGTGTCGAAAACTGGACCTTGTATGGGTCCTGCTAGACGTTTTGGAGCTAGGGGAGCCCCTAATGGGCCGATGGAGTTGTATGAGGTATCAAAGTGAAGCCTATGTGAAGGGGCATTCAGGCAATGGGGTGGGTGCATGTAAAATTTTTCCTGAAAAAAAAAAACGGAAAACGGACTTTATCGAAAAACCTGGGAAAATGCCTATATGGGGTATGGGTGGTATATAGGTCGCCGGGCTTAACGGAGCTCGCCTGTCAATAGAGTTATCTCCCCCTAGTTCCAGGGTGGGTGTATGTAAAAATTTTCCTGAAAAAATACGGAACACGGACTTTATCCTAAATTACGGAAAATGCCTG